>JAQJVL010010863.1:0-10798 GCA_035578905.1 Stictocephala bisonia
GTGCATGCAGGTACGTGCCGTGCCGGTCTAGTGAGCGCGCTCCTTTAAGGGTGACTTCCGAACCACCACCACCAGTGACCGGGCAGGCGGGCTGCGTGCAAGGACGGAATTGTTCAGACGGTCACCCATCCAAGAGACAGCCACGCTCGATGTTGATTGACTCCGTTATCTTGCGATATCGTCGGAACCCTCCGGTCAAGGCCACTGGCAACTGAGCAATGCAATGTGCAAAATGTAAATGTGACTTAAGTGCAATAGGTATAAAATATGGATTTTCATAAGTCTAAACACAATATTTATCATGTATATGTGATATATTTGTAATCTATTATTACTGTCAAATGACTTGTTTCTACTATAACCATTTGGGTGATATTTGTGTGCTTACTTTTCTCGCATACAACAATATGTTTAAAGGAAAGGAGACAAGTTTGCTTGTAAAGGATTTTGTGTATTTTAAAGGCAGTGGCGAAACAACCCAACTTGGCTTGATTAGTGTTCATCACACTCTTTAAAAACCCCTTCAGTCAGGATAAAGAGTGGTAAATTTGTTAGATGTGATCAATGTAAACACCCTTTCTGTCCCTTTTGTTAAAATCACATTGGTAGTTAATTATTGAGAAGATAAATGCAATATAAATATATTTATATTTGAGTTTACGTAGTTTAAGTAAATGGCTGGGATAACTATTCATGTTCGAATTCTAAGACAGATTTTGTTCAATTTCCACTTTGTTTTGCAGCTAGATGCTATTTATTAGTTTTCATCGAACAATTTATGCATTATACAATGCATTTTGGTTGTTTTATTTACAATTGTGAAAATTTTATCATCTATGTAGAAGTTATATATTTTTATTGTTAAGGTTATTTTCAAGCTTTACTATTTGTCTAGCCTAATGTGCAGCGTCCGGTGGCACTCGAGGTGCGACATGGACTACCTGTGTTAATCCCAGCGACCCAAAGGGCCATAAAACTGGCACTCAAGTTGCGACATGCCACCTCAGGTAGCCCGGCGAAGGGTTGCGGGGTTGTAGACGCACTCTCTCTCTGTGTCCATATATATATATACAAAATAGGACCTACGTTACTAGGATAATCACACCATTTCAATAACTAGTGTAATTAAATACAGACTTTCACACTTAAAAGGAATCAATATTTTCCGGAAATACAATTATTTTTATTTCAATAAAAAGTAGTAGAACTATAATTTTTTCTGGACACTCCGATCTGCTTTACATAGCTAAATAGATTATTATTAGCTAACCTAACCGTTAAACATTTTTATTGTAATAAATTTCTTTGTTTAAGTTAAACTATAAATTGTCATTGAGCGATGATTAATTATTGAATCATCGTTAATCATGTGTCTCATTGTATGGCTGTAGTTTTCAGATAATTTTATCACTGTAAATATATCAACTATTAGCCGCCAGACCAACACGGCCACACTGCTAGCCGAAGCGCCATGTCGCACCTCAAGTGTCCAATTATGACCCTCAGGTAGTCCATGTCGCACCTCGGGTGCCCCCCAGCGTCCTACTCTACCCTCATCTCCTTTATCCAAGTGATCATGACTACAAAATAAAACAGGAACTTTCATCATAATATTATCTGTTTGGACTTTGTAATTGCACCTCCTACTCTGCCCGCGCTGACGGGTTTTCTATGCGTTTCTTCTGATAAAAGAATCTGTACGTGTTTGCTGTAATGACTTCAAATGCTTAGAAAACCTGTGAGTGGAGGATTAAGTAGGTTTCACAAAAATGAAAGCCTCAGTACGCTCATCTGATATTTTAATGACTTGGAAACCCACAGGACTAGGATTGAGTAGCAGGTTGTTATTGCTTCTTCCCAAAATACACATGATAGACCGATATAATTCTGTTCTTCCGATATTTTATTTCTTTGAAATCCCAAGAGATAATTGAGAATAAGATGCCTTTTTAGGATCTACATTAGGTGTTAATGAAAACTTCTATTACATTTTTCTATCCTGTTAGTTCGATTACTTGGAAAAACCAAAGGAGCAGGACTAAGTTGGAGATCTCGATATAGTGTTCAAAAGTGAATGATTATTAGAGATCCTAAATGATTCTGTTATTCTAATACTTAATTATTTGGCAAAACTAAAACAGCAGTATTAAATTTAGTATGTTCCATTGAGAGCTTCACAAGCTCTTCTTATTTTTGCTGCCTTCATATTCTGATCACTTGGAAAAAGTGCTAATGTTCCTAATGTCCTGATGCTGACACTGTACAATGAAATAACTACCAGCATATTATTGAGGGCACTAAAAGAGGAAAATGAAAGCTCCTGCAATAATCTGTTCTCCTGATATACTTATTTTTGAAACCCCCCCCCCCCCACTCCGATGGAAATCAAGGACGTTATACCATTGCAGGCTCCATAATTTAACGCTCCTATACAATTCTTTTATCCTAGTACTTTTACTTACCTGGAAAAACTAGGGGAGAAGGAATAAGTATACTCTGATTATCGAAAGAAAGTGACAGGCGGAGCGGCCGCGCGGCGACCGAGTTTAAGTACAAACATTCTATTTCACAACCTTGTGGAAACGTAAAACAGAAAGTTATAAATTTCCAATAAACGGTGTTTAAGTAGTCAGTTAAGCACGTTTTCAGCACATGTTTTAAATATTTTGTATCTTATTCCGACGAATTAATATTTGTAGTTATATTTTTTTAAACACGAATTGGAACTAAAATTTTTGCATTTGCCATGTTCGATGTAGAATAACTGTGATTAGAAGCATCAGAAAAATATTTCTTGTAGAGAATTACTAGTCGACATTCTTAGAAACAACATATTAAAAACTGAGATCCCCACGAATACAATTAACGGCGTTATTAATTTTTTTCCAAATGTACTGTTAACTCTGTTAATAATATTTATTTAAATTTAGTTTTTCCTCTATATGCATAACATAATTTTAATCATCAATACAAACTTCTATGCAACCTTAAATTTCACTAAATATACCCGTAATCAATTAATATAGAAAAATTAGTACAAACCTGGTGCAGCGGTCCGCTATCCAGTCAAAGTACAGTAACAGCCCAAAAACAGTGGCGCATCCCCTTCAGGCTCACATTGCGTCCTTCAAAACCACAAGTCACCAAACTTTCGTAAGTATTAATAGAGATAATAAAACACTATTTGACTGTATTTACAAATAAAAAGAAATAGTATATTTCTTGATAATAATAATAATATCGATAAATGACTAATATATACAGTACTCAAGTGATAAATAAAAAAACACACAAATACACTGTTGAACACTACAGTTGTGAGTTAGTACTCTTCAAACACTAGTTCCCTGATACCTTCCATTGGGTCGTCGCCATTATTAGAATCTTCTGAACAGGAATCTTCCTCGGAGCTGCTGCTGTCTCCCAAAGATATAATCATTTCCTCAACAGCTTCTTCCATTACTCCTTCGTTTTTCCATGCATCGACAATGACCTGTTTTGTGTGGTTCACTACTTGTTTCCACCTCTCAGCACTTATGCGATGAATTCCTTCTTTAGTGAGCCGTTCAACTTCAGCAACAGTAAACCTTTTGTTGTTTTCTGCAACATACCCTTTAACTTGAGCCCATATAAGCTCAATCGCATTAAAATGACAATGGTAAGGTGGTAAACGTATCACTTTGTGACCCCTTCTCTCGATCAATTCATCTACATAATATCTTTTGTTCTGGGATTTGTGCAGTTTCACTAACTCCAAAAGTTCACATTTTTTTAACTCGGCTGTAGCTTGAACATTTTTTCTATGTAGCCATTCAATGATGTCAGCTTTATTATTTTTGGTTGTAGGAGCTTTATCAATTTGCTTCGAATGGTACGGAGCATTGTCCATGACTATTAATGAAGGCTCTTCTAGGTTATTTAGCATAGTTTCAGAACACCAATTGTAGAACTTGTCGTGGTCCATATCTTCATGGTAGTCACCAGTTTTTTTGGATTTAAATAGTAAGAGGGAATTTTCAACAAACCTCTTTGAAGAACCTGCATGACATAATATCAACCGCTCACCTTTTCCTACAGGCGTTGCCATTGTCCCCTGCAGTGACTCATCAGTCCATCCTTCTTTCAAACAATGCCCAGCATTGACCCAAGTCTCATCTAGCCAAATTATACTATCGAAATTCTCGTCTTTTATTTGGCGAAGAAAACTGCATCTCCAGGCAGCGATGTCACTTCTCTCCATAATCACTTTTCTACCCGAAAATTTTCTCCACATAAACCCTAATTCTGTTAATATCTTTCTAAGTGAAGACAGACAGCCGTGAAACAGATCTTCATTTCTCAACGATGAAAATAGTTTTTTCAAGGTCGGATATTCTTTTCTAATGTAGTATTGATACACGTGTCTTCGTACAGCGTCTTCCTGAAATACATCAAGTTTTGTTACAGTTTTCTCCCGTTTCCTCTCTTTTCCTGGAGTTGAAAGTTGACTATTATTTTCATTTTGTAATACTTTTACGTGTTTTTCCTTGCAAACTCGCACAACTGTATTTTTATGTATTTTAAGTGCATCTGCAGTTCGCTGTATTGAATTATTAACTGTAATCAAAGGACCTTGATTCGCTTTTTCTCTGTCAAAATACTCCCGCACTTTGCACACAATTTCTCTCGACTGTCCTTTCATAGGTACGCCTCGGCCCGAAATATTTCGTTTCTTTGGCGTTCGAGTCCTAGGTCTTCCTCTACTTTTCCTTGGTTCATTCTCGTTACGTTGCTCCATTCTCAAACACTAAAGTTTATTTTCACAAAATAACTTTAAAACAGGTTCAATTACAATTAAAATACCAACTCAAAGCATTCTATCACTTATATTGAAGAATAATGATAACACACCCACGAACATCACTCAGTCACCGCATCTACTAAACTAAAAGCAAGAAATTTCCCCCAGCCATATGGTAGGTATAACGGTTCAATTTTCGTGGAAGAGGGTGCTATTTTTGTACAGGAAAGGCCGAGACGCTGGGGTTGGCGATGGCCGTGGCGGTGGTGCGCGCGAACAAAATGGGCATACTAGGTCCTGACTGTACCTCCGCCGTAGAACGCCGCGCACTGCTCTCAAAGAAACTCAATTCATATATTAATCCATTTCAGTAATCCTTTATTATAAAAAGTGCAAGTTCTAAATGAGTTATAAATAATGTTATTCAAAGAAAATGTCACGCGAAGCTCATTCATGAACGACTTTAAATAACAGAGTTAACAGTACATTTGGAAAAAATTAATAACGTCGTTAATTGTATTCGTAGGGATCTCAGTTTTTAATATGTTGTTCCTAAGAATGTCGACTAGTAATTCTCTACAAGAAATATTTTTCTGATGCTTCTAATCACAGTTATTCTACATCGAAAATGGCAAATGCAAAAATTTTAATTCCAATTCGTGTTTAAAAAAATATAACTACAAATATTAATTAATCGGAATAAGATACAAAATGTTTAAAACATGTGCTGAAAACGTACTTAACTGACTATTTAAACACCGTTTATTGGAAATTTATAACTTTCTTTTTTACGTTTCTACAAGGTTGTGAGATAGAATGTTTGTACTTAAACTCGGTCGCCGCGCGGCCGCTCCGCCAGTCACTTTCTTTCGATAATCAGAGTATAGAATAAGCCACTGTCATGTCCATAGATAAATGTTTATAAAGGCTCCTATATTGTTCTGCTATCCAGGATTAATCTGGCTGTGAGCAAAATTTAGACCATCACTGATATTCCGGATTCGGACCTTACCTGTTTTTTATTTGAGGCTAGTAAAAAATAAGAAAGAAAGAATACAGAATTTGATATCTATTTAAACCTTAATATACCTCCAACTCAACCTGTTAGGGTAAATGCTATCCTCAAACGTACGGTTTTAAATACAATAAGTAGTGTGCTCTTGCAAAAATCTGTAGACTTTTTCCTCTACACAAACACTTGCCAGAGAACTGAACTTATCCATCATTGCAGATACCTTGGATGTGTCATATTGTCTATGCCAGATTTGCAGCATATCCTAATACTGAATACCATGCAAACCAGAATTTGGACCCTAGTTTATATTTAGACCTTCTCCTTTACTGAATGGAAACAGCACCAATAATTGCTTGGCCCACATAACAAATGCTCTTCTCGGTTCAAAAATAATGTATACAGTACTTCAATTAATGATTTCCAGACTGGTTACAGACGCTCATTATCAAGTTCATTTACAGTGTCCCAACTGAAATTTAAATGCGTTTTGGCACGTACCTCAAACCATAGGTTTGTCGATAGATGAAATAAAGATTAGTTAGGCATAAATATTGAGTTAACCTGACAACTGATTTCTTTAAAAGGGCTAAATCATCAGCAATGTAGTTAATTTACATAATTCATGATTAAAAAGAAAAGATCTGTATATAGTACATAACAATTGTACATAGTCCAGAAAAATATGTAATATTGATTGTTTCACAAACTTTAAAACAGGAAACTGAAGATGTTTTAAAATGCTATACTGAGGTATTTGAACTTAATTACAACACAGTTTAAAGACCTAATCATTTAAATAACATTCAAAAACTAAGCTGACATTTGAAGTTGAGCTAAATAGAAAAAAAAACACAAAATGCGAGGAAGAATATTGTATAAAAGTCATAAAAGGTAACAAGGCCAGTAATAAAGTGAAAACATTATTATGGGTGCTATTAAACTAGAAGACGGGCTGTATAAGTGTCGACGCGGACACAATGGGTAGGATTAGGAGGGCCGTCTTCGGCGCGCCCAGGAGCCGACAATGGTCGATCCATCAGAGGTCAGGTACAGCATTATAGTAAACAAGCGACACCCAAACTGTCGCCCAATTTGAACGAATGTCTTTTTATGGGGCATTTGTAATCAGAGGCCGATAGAATCCCACCCAAACAAACACTTTAATTGTTGTGACGCGTTTTGAGGTTAGGTCGTCTGGTAATGATGAAATATGGATTCCACCATTGAGTCGGTAGGTGCCGACTTACCGACGAACCCTTTCTTTCCATATTACGTACCTCCCATTGT
The DNA here is from genome assembly GCA_035578905.1 of Stictocephala bisonia. Lineage (NCBI taxonomy): Eukaryota > Metazoa > Arthropoda > Insecta > Hemiptera > Membracidae > Stictocephala > Stictocephala bisonia. Next base: position 7,083 of record JAQJVL010010863.1, read on the forward strand.
GCAAATAATTTATCTCTCGCGAATGGCTCCTCAAAGGATCCACCGCTGACGATCATTATTATCTCCATTCTTTATATTCCTGTGTGTATTTCATCCGGTGTCCTGCGCCAATGCGAAACTGGTTTTCGAGCCAATTCTGGCTACAATAGTTCGTTCTTTCCGCTGATTTTGAGGTGATTTCTTACCGCGCAACGCTTAGTAAGCCTACGCTTGGACTTTACAAATTCAGAGGACTTTTTGTGTCATTTTTAAGACCAGTTAACTTGCAACACTGACAATTTTCTTTAGTGAGTCCTAAGCCATCTGAAAGTTCAACTGCCTGACAGATGACTGCATCGAGCTTATTGATAGAAGCTTCACAAACTTTGAATTGTACATACAATACAATAATATTCCAATACTGTACTCTTAAAACTTGATCTGTCTTAACGAATTTAATACGAATTTTCCAGAAAAGGGATTTCGGATCTTTTCCGTTTATTCACTACCATTACTTTTTTTTTTTTTTTTCCGTCAATTCACTACTACTTGATAGATACTCTATTGCTCTAAAAACGGTTCCCAATCATTTTTACATTCACTGTGGTATTCATTTTCTGCTAGGAATCCGATATCGCTGGCCTCATCTTATGGCTTTCCAAGAACTTACACACGGAGAACGCATTCAGCGGTAAGTCAATCATTGGATTTACCAGTTTGTGATTAATTTTAGTAGCCACCTAACCTAACCTGACTGTAATTTTGATTTTAAAAAAGTAGTGGAAATGAAGTAACGGAAAAAGTAGTGGTAGTCAATCAACGAGAGTTGAGTGAAATTGTCATGTGATGTGTTAATGGGGGTTGATTGAGTTTTGGGATACCCTGTTCTTCGTATCACGGTATTTTTAATTTTGCCATGTTAAAGAAAAAGAATTAATTGAGGGTTGTTCCTATACAAAATAAATTTTTACCTGAGAATTGTATATACATTTCCCAGTTTGATATGTGTCACATGAGAGATACTTTCCAGTTTTATCATTGTAACCCCTATTTACTACAGGTTTTTGTATCTAAGCGTTATATCTAAGAGGTATATAGATTCCCCTGTGTGATCTTGTATCATGGAGAATATTTGTAGTTTTCCTTGTGTTATTTGAGTTTTGTTCATATTTTCCATGGAACCTGTATTTATCTTAAAGTTGTTTGTATAGTTCCATGCTTCACATGAGTCACATTAGGGTTACTTGTAGCTCTGTTCGTTTTGCTTAGCAATTTCCCCCCTCTAATGCCAGTGATATTTTTTAATCACTACAGCAGTATTGCAACGTTGATATGGGAAGTTATTTGTATTTTCTTGAGAATACTTGAATATATGAGAGTTTTGTATTTATTTTTTAGCTATTTAGCTATTTGTATTTATATAGTAGTATAGATGAGATGTGTGTAATTCTATGGTATTTTCGAAGATATTTCTGTTTATAGAACAAGAAGGTGAGATGGGGAAGACAAAGGTTGTTGGACATTTGCCATCATTACGTGAAAATTACCAATCACGACGTTTCGATTTGGTAGAACCAAAGCCTTTTTCAAGTGCTAAAAACTAAATTACATCTACACAAACATATTTTATAAAAAACCTAAATTTAAAACATGTTTGTGTAGATTTAATTTAGTTTTCAGCACTTGAAAAAGATTTGGGTTCTACCAAATCGAAACGTAGTGATTGGTAATTTTCACGTAATTATGGCAAATGTCCAACAACCTTTGTCTTTCCCATCTGATACTCCATCATTAACAAATTTCAAAAACAAAGAAGGTGAGATTTATTAATGTTTGTAAGTAACTATCAGAAATATTTCTTTTTTATCTATGTCAACGTGAGTGAGATTATTCTACCTAGTGTTTATAAAAATATTTCATATGAGTATGTTATTATATTCTGTCAAGAAGTCAAAATCAAGTAAAATATTGCTATTATTTATGTAAATATGCAGATTTCTATGTAACGAACGCCAGTAAGATTGGCCGTTTTAGTTCGACCTGCCCACACTCCCAACGGCCGCCATCGCGATGGTATCTCATCCAACCACCGGCTACCACAAATTAAATTATTCCCGCCAACCTTGTGGTTGAATATGGTAATCCAATAGTTTTCGTCCAATATTATTCTTGCCTAATAATATGAATTAATCCCTCACGCGAATACTTCTTGCCAGCAATTTGGCCTGGAGGGCAATCAATACTGGACTCGAGGGTGGTTAATTATTGTGGTTTCGGTAAATTGAGGGAAGCTGTTGGGAAGGTCTGATTGTTCTGAGCGTTGCGATTGGTTCTTTGTAATTAAACAGAGTAGGCAGAGCTTAGGCGCTCTGTTATTTATAAATTTGCATGATGAAAGAATCGCCTCTGTTAAACTTCCGCTCGTGAAACAAACTTGCTTTCAGAAAACAAAGGGGTAGAGGAAGTGCGTGATAGAGTCTTTAGATAAGGTTATTGAACAAAAAATCAAACATACTCCTGAACAAAAGGGGTTTCAATCATTTACGAGTTTATACTGTAACGATATTTAACAGTCCAAAAAAGGGAGACAATTATGCACTTTCTAGACGCCTCTGAAAATGCGATTCCTTGTTTAAAAAGTGATGAAATGTGAGTTTATAATTCTTGAGGTGGTTGATTTTAGCTGTGGAAAACTCGTTTTTTACCGAAAATCTAAAAAAATGGTTTTTATGAGATTGTGAAAAAAGAACTTACTAAAAAATTGGAATGTTTCAACAATTTTTCTTTCATTCTATTTGTATTTTAATGCTGAACAAGAATATATAGTTGGTTTTTCTAAAAAAATAATTTTTCGGTCCAAAAAATACACTTTTTACTTACCAAATCAAACATAACCTAACTTATCCTAATCGTCTATAAACTCAACAAAAAATCATAACTTGCATTAAATTCGGGGGCTTGGCCTCCGTGACGACCTGCCGGCCGTCACTCTAGCAATAATACGTGAAAATTTGTTTTTAGTGGCTAGACATAGCTCCTATTATAACACTGTGCATATGGGCACCTAAGGTGATTTGTCGCGAACGTAGTTTTTCACAATATCTCGAGAAATAATTGTCGTAAACCAAAATAGTTTTCAAATTCGTGTTCAGTACGAAAAACTACATCAAATTAAAAAAAATATGAAAAATCACGAAAAATAATGGAGATAAATCGAAAAATAACAATTTCAAAAATTTAGAATTTTCGTTTTTTTATTTGTATAAAACGTTATTTCCATATTCCATACAAATAAATAAATAGTGTTTTCTCATTACATATAGGCCTAGACCTGATTCTACTCACTGGTAATAAAAATACCAAAAGGGATAATATCAATAAATTCATAACACAAGTTTATATTTTATTTGAGGTGTATCAATGTTGTATTATTTAGTGTATTTATGCAACATATAGAAGTAATATGAATTCCAAAAAGCTACTGACTAAACTATTACTTGCTACACTAAATCCATATTATTGAGAAACTAGTTTCAAACCCCTTAACACGTTTCACATAGTCAACACTAATCTCGAGACAGTAAAAACCAATTGAAAATTACACAAATATTGAATTGTTTTAATCGTGCACATTTTTACTATGTATTTATGTAAATTATAATATAACTTCTAAAAAAATGTATGAGTCCCACCTATGTATAATTTAATTCTCCCTCTAGGCATGAATTTAGAAAAAA
>JAQJVL010010864.1:0-10796 GCA_035578905.1 Stictocephala bisonia
TCAAAGGTAGTGTAAGTACTGTAGCACATACAATAATAAGTTTTCTTACTAAGACAATTCCAACATATAAGTAAAAAAGCATGACAATTGAAGTAAAACTATATAACAACAAATTCTTAAGGCAACTAATTACCTCAAAACTACAGTAATTAAAAAAAATAATTGCATTGTTAATACTACACAGAACATAGTTTACTGAAGTACAACTTAGAACATAGTTAACTGAAGTACAACTTATAATAATACAACAAACATATTGAAAATAAAGTAACCCCTAAATATTTTCTTAAACACCATATAAATAACAGTGACAGGGGATATAGTAACTCAGCAGCCATGTAATTAGTTCCTATGTGTAGGTTTGTTATAGTTAATTTTGTAGTAGTTAATTAATTCCTAATATTGGAATAGTTAATTACAAAAATAATATAAAAATGCATAACAAATAAAAATAAATAACAACTATGTACAACAATTTTACAAGCCAACTAATTTACTAAAACTAGACGAGCTGGTTGAAAACATGTAATTAATTGAATAGATAGTATGATACATGAACGTAGTACATCTTGTAAAAATGTGGCAAACATATTAAACACTTTTTTTATAAATGTTCACAAATTACCAATAAAAACATTTTATTACTTTGACATTTTTATAGCCAAGTCCATTACGATGACTACCCAAGTTGATCAGTGTGACTGCCACACTGATCTATCTGATCGCGAGCTCCCAAATTAGGTCAGTGGATACTCAAGTAATTGAACATGCATTATTAATACAAAACCAAACCGATCAGAACATCTTATTTCAGCAATATAATAATAGTTGAACAATTTTACTTCAATACACAAGTAACGTAAAAAAATGCAAATTTCATACATTATAATAGGGTCTACTTATACTGTATCGATAAAAAATAAGTGCAATATGTAGGCTACGAATGTTAAGGTGATCGATTTCAGTAAACTTAAGCTTACCTTAATCGATCACCGTTATATTTGTTCAGTTTATATTAATATTGTATTAAATTCATCTACCAACACATACTATGCTAATTAAGAAAACTTTTTAAAATTAGTATTTTATTAATTCTCTTCGCATTGCACAATGTTTAAATATCACTTATGTCAAGTTTTACCGTCCTAAGTCTTCTCATTGGCTGTTCAACGGAAGACACCGGGAGTGGTACGAGGTTCCCAAATTCTACCTCGCCCCATGACTTCAAGTCACAAAAGGATTGCCGCTCCGCCCCGTCCCGTCCCCCGGCTGTCATATTTTTCTGTCCTTATTACCGTTTAGGTAAAATATTTGCTTCAAAGTTACCTTCTTATAAAATTACAAATAAATGACCTAGACCTTTTTCTACCACAACATTAATGAACTATAATAAATTAATAGTTACGACTTAACATTATTGTATTTATATATTTAAGAGGGCTCTAAACCCCCGCGCTGAGAAGCGTAAAAACTGCTTTGCGCGGTCCAAGATACTGCCCTTATTTACTGTCGTAAAATTATAAATGAAACATCTATTTAAAGATAAAGACATTTTTGACTCAAATCGCTTTTTATAATTTTTGAATTCTCCTTCATTTCGATTTTATAGGGTATTGAAGTTACCCAATATTCAAACTAGTGCCAAAATAAAACTAGAGCTGTTATCAAAATTTTAAAAAGCGATTTTAGTCAGAAATGTATCTGGTTTCAATTTAGTTTTGGTTTCAGATCGATATCTTTAAATCTGTAGCCGCAATGTTGGACCGCGCAAATGCCTGCATGGTAATTTATTGCCAAAATATGCGGTGATTCGTGAGATCCAAGTGGCGAAACCTCGAACTTCTTAGTCGCGGATGGATTTTACTACTTCATTCATAAAAACCTTCTTTCATTTAATTTAACATCGATGGATGCAATGTAGGCCTACGACGACTGATATCAGTATTATTATACAGACTGATTACTTAGAGTTAGTCTAATTATTTTTGAATGGATTATTTCGTTTAAATTAAAATGTGCGTTCCCATGTAGTTCCTAATATAATCTAACTACTAAGTAAAGCATAACATTTTTATTCGTAATGACAGTGCACAATATTTAGTATGTCATGAAAAATACTGTAATAATCATCTATATACAACATTTTTATGAAATAAATCAGTTAAACTACATTAACGAATGCGTAGAGTTAAAATATTAATTCAATAATTCCGGCTTGACCAAAGCAATAAGTAATTCTATAATAAGTCACTGTCACTATTGGCCTTTGTTTTATTTTAAATATATAAATACAGTAATGTTAAGTTGTAGCTATTAATTTATTATAGTTCATTAATGTTGTGGTAGAAAAAATGCTAGGTCATTTATTTGTAATTTTATAAGAAGGTAACTTTGAAGCAAATATTTTACCTAAACGGTAACAAGGACAGAAAAATATGACAGCCGGGGGACGGGGCGGGGCGGAGCGGCAATCCTTTTGTGAACTTGAAGTCATGGCGGGGCGATGTAGTGTTTGGGAACCTGTACTACTCCCGATGTATTCCGTTGAACAGCCAATGAGAAGACTTAGGACGGTAAAACTTGATATAAGTGATATTTAAAAATTATGCAATGCGAAGAGAATTAATAAAATACTAATTTAAACAAGTTTTCTTAATTAGCATAGTATGTTTTGGTAGATGAATTTAATACAATATTAATATAAACTGAACAAATAAATATAACGGTGATCGATTAAGGTAAGCTTAAGTTTACCGAAATCGATCACCATAACATTCGTAGCCTACATATTGCACTTATTTTTTATCAATACAGTATAAGTATTATACTGTATGAAATTTGCATTTTTTTACGTTACTTGTGTATTGAAGTAAAATTGTTCAACTATTATTATATTGCTGAAATAAGATGTTCTGATCGGTTTGGTTTTGTATTAATTTAATGCAATTACTTCAATTACTTGAGTATCCACTGACCTAATTTGGGAGCTCGTGATCAACTTGTGGCAGCCACATTGATCAACTTGGGTAGTCATCGTAATGGACTTGGCTAGCACTCGTGATCAACATGGCTAAAACTCATGGTCAGCTAGGGTAGTACCCGGGATCAACTTGGGCAGCCTCCGTAATGGGCTTGGCTAGCACTCGTGATCAACATGGCTAACACTAATGATCAACTCGTATAGTACCCGTAATAAACTTAGCCATCCACCGTCATAGACTTGGCTAGCACTCGTGGCTAGTCAATAATGAGTGGCTAGTAAAGTAGACCACAGGTGCTAACCAATGTAATCACTGGTGATTACACAAGTTCAGTTCACCAATGGTGCTACTCAAAGTAATCATGGGTGGATACCTAAATTGACCGTGTTATATCTTAGATTATTAGAGGTCCTACCTACTAAGTTGACCACAGACTCTACTTAAGGTAATCACGGGTGTCTTCTCAAGTTGACCATGGGTCCTACGCAAAGTAATCACAGGTACTATCCGAGTTGACCATGGGTGCTACCCAAAATAATCACACTTGTTATCTTGTAGCACTGGTGCTACTCAAAGTAATGGCTGATAATACCCAAGTTGACTACAGATACTACCCAAGATAATTAGGCGTGGCTACTCAAATTAATTACGGTTTCTCCCCTAGTGGTTACTCCGTAATAAGGGGTGGCTACTCAAGTTGATCATGGGTCCTACCCAAGAACTCACAGGCACTAACCAAGTTCACCATCGTAATTATGGGTGGCTACCCAAATTGACCGCTTGTTTTACCTAAAATAATTATAGGTCCTACCTAAGTTGACCACAGGATCTACTCAAGGTAATCATGAGTGGCTTCCCAAGTCACAAAGGATCCTACCCAAAGTAATCACAGGCACTATCTAAGTTGACCACGAGTACACCCAAGTTGATCATGGGTGTTACCAAAGGAAATCACAGATGCTATCGAAGTTGACCATGGAAGCTACCCAAGGTAATGACATATATTATCCAAAATGATCACTGGTGATACACAAGGTAATTACAGTTATTAACCAAGTTAACCAAGGGTGCTGCCCAAGGTTAATCACAGATAGTAACCAAGTTGACGACGGGTTATACTGAAGGTAATCACAGATTCTATCCAAGTTGACAATGGGAGCTACCCAAATCACATATAATAAGCAAAATGATCAATGGTGGTGCTACCCAAGGTAATCAGAGATATTACCATAGAGGACCAAGAGTACTACCCAAGGTAATCACAGGTACTACCCATGTTGATCATGGGAGCTACCCAAGTCAATCACAGGTACTACTCAAAATGATTACTGGTATTACGGGTGGCTACCTAAATTGACCACGAGTGCTACCCAAAATAATCACAGGTACTATCTAAGTTGACCACGGGTGTTACCCAAGGTAATCATGGGTGGCTACTCAAGCTGGCCACGGGTCCTACCATAGATAATCACAGGTAGTACTCACGTTGACCACCGGGGCTACCCAAGGCAATCAGGTAAGGCTACTCACGTTGATCACAGGGTTTAACCAAGGTAATCACAGGCACTACCAAAGTTCACCACCGGTCCTACCTAAAGTAATCACAGGTACTACCCATATTAACCACTGTTAAGATAATTAAAGGTCCTAAGTTGACTACAGGGTCTACTCAAGGTAATCACAGGTGACTTCCCAAGTCCTGTCCACCACAGATCCTATCCTACCCAAAAAAATCACAAGTACTATCTAAGTTGACCATGGCTGCTACCAAAGACAATCCCACATATTGACCACGCGTCCAACTCAAGGTAGTAACGAGTGGGCTAGCCATGTTAACCACGTTTTATAATCGAGGTAATTACGGGTGGCTACTCAAGTTGACCATGGGTGCTACCCAAGGATCACAGGTACTACCCAAGTTGACATGGGTTCTACGCAAAATAATGACAGATACTACCCAAGTTAATCACGGGTGGTACCCAAGGTAATAACTGATACAACCCATGTTGGTCACGTTTTGAATGTATGTAACTGTTCTTAAAAGATCTATTACTTAAATGTAATAGTGACTTTATAAAATTGCGACATACTCAGCTAACTCATGTATCTGTATATTATAATACTCTGGCAAATGTAATTATTATTTATCATCAATAAATTGTTCAAGTATTTTTTATATTTACTAGGAATAACATTAATATATTTCTAAATATGTTTTAACATCAGCTTTAATCCATGCAATATAATCATTTCTTATAAACGACAAATACATTCATAGGTAACGAAGTGTTTAGCGCTTATGTACTGTGGTGCCACAATGGATGAGTCCAAACTGCTCAGATAGGTAAGGACAAAATACTGTACTCATATAAAAAACTGAGACCAAAGTATTGTGTGAATTGCTGAGGTCAAACTCGTAGACTACGTGAGCCTAAACTACCCCTGACATACATGTTTATGAGGCCAAACTACTGTCAGGTAGATGAGCCCAATCTGCTTTGAACGTCTAAAATTATATGTTCGGAATTGATATATGCTCGCAGCAGTTTCTCTGTTGGTTTCTCTGTTTTGATTGCTGGTTATTTTTAACAGTCGTGTTTAAAAAAAGGGTTATATTTAGTAATTTATATAGGCCTAATCGAATCATATTAAATTAATCACTCCTAAAAATACTGTGAAATATTTATCAGTAAAACTAAAATTTTTTAAAAGTAATTGTGTAAGAACTGTTGTCGAAATAAAATAATTGCTTTTCTCATGGCAATGGGAAAATTGAGCAAGATTATAATATATTATTTTAATTATAATTGATATCATTCATACGGTTCGCTTCGGTTTTCGTCTCTGTCCGCGAAAATATTTGTTGTAACAAAATGTTTGCTTTTTGAAACCAAACTGTCCACGTAGTTTTATTTTCATGTATTGTAGTAATTCATTCAGCATACTTCAGAAGCAAATAAAAAAGTGGCTACATTTCAATTATTTTTTAATGTTTGGAAATTAGTGTGTTATGTTGCAATTGCCATAAAACTATGATAGTTTATGTGATATCATTGTTTATTTTGTTAAAAATAGTTAATAAACCGTACAAAACTATAAAACGTAAAATAAATTGACAGGCGGTATTTTTTACTATTACTTTTTAACGTGTTTTATTTAATTTTCAGTAAAACGTATCCTTTAATGCTTTTTTAAGCGTGTGTTGAGAATTGTTGTGGCGTTTATTTAATATTATTTTGTTTTAATCTTCAACCGAACATAAAAAGATACGAAATAGACATTTATTTGCAAATTGATGCCTTTTGTTAAATATTTAACCACATAACAACCAATATTTAGAGTACAATCCAACAGCTTTAAGAAATATTTACAAAAAACCATGCTTTGCAACATAATTTACTCAGTTTTTAGTGAAGCGTATCTATATTTTTATGATCAAACTCTTCAATTGTTTTTCAGTTGTAGAATACAACTATGGCAAGCCGATGCTTAACTATGTTAAATTTTAACTGTTTTAAGAATAACAAGATTTTAATAAGAATTAGGAGTTTGGAAAACGTTTCAAGTAGAAATTTAATATTTTAGTAGGCCCCTAATTTTATCAGTGAATAATTTGATTTCGCCGTAAAAAGTCTACTTTTCTAAACAAATATTACTATTTTTTTACAAAAACAAAATGACATAAAAACATTTTAAGAAATAAAATACAGCAGCAATTCCGGTACTGACTGGAAAATTGACAATTGTTGAAAAGAATTGGCCTTTCAGCTCAACATACATTCAGACAGAGAAGGTCGGGCCACCTGAGGAGACTGCCGACGGGAGGAAGGGGTTTCCGGTTGAAAATACTACGAAAACCTACTATACAGGAAATGATTCTTGGGACTATATTGCACTTCGTCCGGCGGATTAAACTGGACGTAGTTCCAACTTCTATCGCCAGTGTCGCATGACTTCTATATTTTCTTTCCCTTTAGAGCCCTCTTAAAATAAAACAAAGGCCAATAGTGACAGTGACTTATTATAGAATTACTTATTGCTTTGGTCAAGCCGGAATTATTGAATTAATATTTTAATTGTACGCATTCGTTAATGTAGTTTAAATAATTTATTTCATAAAAATGTTGTATATAGAGATTATTACAGTATTTTTCATGACATAATAAATATTGTGCACTGTCATTACGAATAAAAATGTTATGCTTTACTTTGTTAGTTAGATTATATCAGGAACCACATGGGAACGCACATTTTAATTTAAACGAAATAAGCCATTCAAAAGTAATTAGACTAACTCTAAGTGAGTAAATCAGTCTGTAAAATAATACTGATATCAGTCGTCGTAGGCCTACATTGCATCCATCGATGTTAAATTAAATGAAGGAAGGTTTTTATGAATGAAATAGTAAAATCCATCCGCGACTAAGAAGTTCGAGGTTTCGCCACTTGGATCTCACGAATCACCGCATATTTTGGCAATAAATTAACATGCAGGCATTTGCGCGGTCCAACATTGCGGCTACAGATTTAAAGATATCGATCTGAAACCAAAACTAAATTGAAACCAGATACATTTCTGACTAAAATCGCTTTTTAAAATTTCGATAACAGCTCTAGTTTTATTTTGGCACTAGTTTGAATATTGGGTAACTTCAATAACCTATAAAATCGAAATGAAGGAGAATTCGAAAATTCTAAAAAGCGATTTGAGTCAAAAATGTCTTTATCTTTAAATAGATGTTTCATTTATAATTTTACGACAGTAAATAAGGGCAGTATCTTGGACCGCGCAAAGCAGTTTTTACGCTTCTCAGCGCGGGGGTTTAGAGCCCTCTTAAACAGAACGCACTGTGCTCTGTGAAACAGAACGCATAAAAGACAGCTGATTTCGCAGCAGGCCAGGTGAATCGACGCAAACAGCTGCCCGCTGCCAACACAACAGCACTGAATATCCCACGCCGCCGTCACGCTCTACAAGAACATTCTCACGTCAATTACAAAGCGATTCCTTTGTCCATCTCTGTCGCGGACGCAGCTTACTTTTCAAACTGATAACAAACGAGGAAATTTAACTTCCCACCATTATCTCCGCTAACAAACAAAAGGTTTAATGAAAACTGTATTCATATCTAATGACATTTTTTAACAGTTTACGAAACTACTAATAATCCTTTTCTTTGGACGTATTATGAAAGTGCAAGAAACACAGAATGGCAGGCAGCTCACAGAACAAGCTTGTTCGGTTGGTGACCTGGAAAACTTTCTGACGTCCTACGGTTACTCTATACAGAACCCGATTTCATTGTTTCCTTTAAAGGCGCTAAATGTGCGCTAAGTTAGGCAATTCTCTGAGGTACTACACTCAAGTAATTGATGACTCAATAACTCCCGTTTGTAACTTTCACCGTGAGAGAAGAGTAAACGGCACAAGTGACCTTTAAGAAGGGCGATCTGAGACGTCGGAGTGCAGCGAGTTGTAAAGGAACACTTGACGTTGGTTAGTAATCAAACGTTCTCTTACGTCTGGTGGTTTAATATTCACCGTACTTTGAACATAAAACACATCGCCAAACATTATTATCCTTAACAAAGAAAGGAACAAACCGATCTACGAAAACAAAACTTATTGTGACTGTTCAATCACTAACACAATTTTGTTATGACACTTCCTGATAGTCGTTATCCATGATCTAGCCCTTGAGTACACAGTACTACTTACTGAACTCCGTCAAGCATTTCATATATAGCTATTGAGATGAACTATGGTACATGTTACGGTATCCATAAACAGCCTACAATCTTCACATGTCAAATCGAAGCTGAAGTCCACCATGTGTTTAGTATTTAAGTGGCACAAGACATAGCACAAAAATAAAAGCATTACAAAAGCTAAACAGATAACAGGCTTGTCGAAACTAACACCGTCAAGACAGGCTGGAGGTAAGTGCATCTGTGCAACAGCTGATTGGTGATTAATGTTTTGGATGGCAGTTAAAAAGTTGTAAATGAACTAAACTGAAGTAGGCCTAGTGCGGTCTCGCCTGTTCCCACCACCAACCTCTTTATTGGGCCCGGAAATTGCGTGTTACTGACCGGATACAGATCGACACTCCTGTCCCGAAGCACCCTCGGCAGCTGCACACAATGACACCAACTCAATATACAGCCGTAGTAAGGTGGCCATGTTCAAGGGTGGTGTACTAACCTCAAGTCCCTCTGAAGGTGCACGACACAACACGCATGCACGAACTGCCTCAACTATGAGCAGATAACATGTTTAAAATTCTAACATGTTTAACATGTTCTAAAATTATACGTTACTAATTCACGAACTTACTGATTTCTGAAAAACTATATTTAAACTTTCACATCGATTAAGTAAAAAGATCAATTCGAGTTTATTACTAACGAATGAGTTGCGAAACAATACAACACAACCATTGATGAACTTGGGGTAATTGAGCAGCTTTCAAAATCATCATAGAAGATCTGGAGAGAATATATCATGAACATTCTGTTATTTAGCGAACCAACTCAAGAAATATAATAGATTCACAAACAGAATGGTGGCAAAAGTGACTCGCGAAACACATTTAAAACTTTTTTGAGAGAACACATCGTAACGTTCCATTCTGTAAACAAACTACACGGGAACGAAGTGGTTCGCAACTTTAAGAGGATTCATTACTACTGTACTTAATATTTAGCACAATATATCATCCTAAAGTAGTGAGTGACATCTAGACCTTAGACCACTACGTTAGGTCTGAACATTTACTTGCCTAAGGTAAAGTACTGTACTTATACCTAACTCCACGACTATGACAAACGATGCTGATGGTAAGAAAGTCATTATAGAAACTCGAGACACAGTTACCACCAAAGTCCATTCTTTAGTACATTCTACACATCTCGGTGAACTAATGGTAAATCAGTAGTTCTGCCAGTCTTTAGAGATAGTCTGGATACCTTTCTTTTACCTATTTCAGGAAACAAACGCACCTATGCAATAATGAATTGGCTATTTAATGAATCATTTCTAAATGTTTCTGAGCGTCTACGCCAATCCTCGAAGAACTCATCACACGCACGAATGGATACTGTCTCAAATGTACCTACTATATCCAATTCTTTCTTTCTCCGTAAAATTGACATCAGAAACCTTCCACGCCATTAATTCTTTAAATAATAGTTATTCTAGGGACATATTTGAGATTTCGTCGTCCTTAATTAAAGAGTTTGCCATGGAGCTAGCCCCTATACTGACTAAGCTTTTCAATGTTTCTTTGTCTGAGGGAGTATTCCCTGAAGACCTAAAAATCACAAAAACTATTCCTTTGTTAAAATCAAACTCAAAAAGAACAGATCCTAATTCTTTCAGACCTATATCTATTACACCGATTTTTTCAAAGATATTTGAAAAAATTGTACACAACAGACTTTACAACTTTTTAGAAATGAATGATATTTTGTCTTCCTGTCAGTATGGGTTCAGACCTAACAGGAATACCGATTCTGCAACTGCTTTTGCATTGAAGAAAATCATTTCCTCCTTGAATTCTGGCGAGCACACTCTGGGATTATTCTGCGATATAAGTAAGGCATTTGATGTAGTTGATCACCAAATCCTACTCAATAAGCTTGAAAAATATGGAATTCGTGGTGTAGCACTCAACTGGTTTCGGTCCTATCTGACTGGCCGTGTACAGTGCGTCCAGATTCACAACAATGAAACATTATATATATCAAAGTTTTCAACAGTCAGAACTGGAGTACCTCAGGGATCAGTGTTAGGACCTCTATTATTTTTGTTGT
>JAQJVL010010865.1:0-10780 GCA_035578905.1 Stictocephala bisonia
TACCAATAGATCGTCAACTTTGTATTGCTTGTCTTCTCCCTTTCAAACCCTTTTAATTTCATAAAGTTCTGGTTTTGTTAATGGTCAAAGTTGATGTTCTGTTCATTTAACCAGTTAATCATTTCTGATTTAACAGTATTGCTTGTAGGCTGTCTGACACTTACTGTATTATGGTACGATGTATTATCCAATACAAGAACTGATCTGGGAGGTAGGTTGGGGATAAGCTTTTCCTCTAGCCATTTCATGTAGTACTCGAGCTTTTCCTTTAGCCATTTCATGTAGTTCTTGCTGTTCATCTCGTCATAGTAGTCACTGGGTTTTAAGCCAGATTTCCACATCAATAAACCATTTTGAATAAATCCTTTATTCTAACCTGCATGGAGAATAATTAATCTAGATACGTTTGATCCTGGTTTTTTAAGACCTAAATTAGGATTATGTGAATCTATCCAGGACTGTTGCGTCGTGTGTGTGCTATGAATGTAAGTTTCATCTGTAAAAATTATCGGTCTACCTTCTGCTCTATATTGGATAATTTGTCATAGATATTTTAATCATAAGAGTTTGATATCATGTCGTTCCACAAGTATTTTTCTGTTATCTTCAGTTGTCTTCCATTAAAATCCCATTTTATGCCTAATTCGCCGTAGAGACCTTGTGCTTCCCTTAAAACTAATATTTGAATTTTCAATTTAAATCATTATTTTTTACAATTACACATGATTTATGCATTATGTGATAATTATTTATCAAACGCCTCAAGGCATCCAAATCGAAAAAATCTAGATCACACACTGGCTTTTCCTGTTCACATTTTTTTAGGCTAAAAAAATGCTGGTGGAGTAATTTTTACATCGAAGGAACTTTCTTTCAGAAATCTTTCTACTGATCGCATGGAAACTTTATTGGCTTCAACAACTTTATCTACTATTAGTGACTTTAATTTATTTCCTTCTTGAATAATACAAAAATAATTATATATATTGAAAACTATTTCCCTACCTTGACCGTGTAGAATTGTTCCTTTACCACCTAACTTAGTAATGATAATACCTAATAATCATTATTAATATATCCACTATTATACACTCAATAGAAACTTAATCATTAACTAACTCAATGTATTCAACAGTCAACATGATTGCACTAATCAATAAAAATCACAGTTTACATTAACAACTAACGGTGGGAATAAACTGACAAATACTTGACCGTACAGAAAGAGAGAGACCGCCCAACTAAATAAATCTACAATGAGAAAAAGGATTGTATGAAACAACTCCGTAACTACGCCTTCAGACCCACCCCTCAGGTTCCGGGAATTGAATGTTTGCAGGCATGTTAGTACACAAAAGGCAGGCGAAATGAGTAGTAGCACGACGCCTTCTGGGATGCCTTTGCCTCTAAGAATTACTGTATTTTTATTTCAGAGAGCAGTGAAATAAAGTTTGTTATTAATTCACTGCTAATACATAATTAGCAGTGAATTATTAACTATGAATATTGTGTACGATTTCCATTTGTGTTTACTAAAATAATGTTTTTATAAATAACTTTCAAATTTTGTTGAGTTGCATTTTATAAAACTACTGATATTATTATAAAAATCTTATCTACAGGAACCATTCTTTAGTATTTATAAGAAAATTATGTTCTTTTCTGCTATAAAACTCTTTCTAATTCTGATGATATTTAGTTACAGAACAAATAATAAAAATTATATAATATCCTTTGTATTGAATAAACTCTTCCAATTGTCCGAGAAGTTAGTTCATCAAAATTATTAGAGTGATTCTCTAAAATTGTTATCAAAATTTAGATTATTCTTTATTCAGCACTTAAACATTGTAAAAATGTCTAAATTATTCTATTTTCTTGTTGATTTCATACAGTGGTGCAGAGTAAGCTAGAAAAGTCATAAGAACAGCTGTCATTTAACATTTCATTGTTGTATGTTTCAGTCAAAGCTTTACACAAGCGTAATTGATGATGTGATAAGTGGAGTGAGAGAGGCTTTTCTAGATGAAGGTGTTGACGAGCAGGTCCTGCAAGAACTGCGGCAGGTGTGGGAGGGTAAACTAATGTCGAGTAAGGCTCTTGAGCAACCAGAGCCATCTGAACCACAGCCACCTCTTATCAACTCACAGAAGGCTGTTGCCAGCAAACCATGTGAGTATCTGTTGGTCATAATTAATTCTGAACAAGTAGGGTTAGTGACTTCATTAACCCTAGATTTGCAATTCAAGTAAGCATGTGCACATCTTGAACTGAAAATGTAAGGTTTTCTTGCTTATAGAATATGTCAATAAGGAACATTATGAGAGAACCTTAAAGATCAAGATTTCAGAATTAAAAAACACAAATCTAGTTCGTGCCCATTATCAACTACAAAAATAATAGTTAATGTTGATTTTTCTATAATTTGAATTGGGAATGACAATGTTATGCAATTATGATTTTAAAATGCCATTATTTTATTACCTTAAGAGAGCAAAAGTTCCAATTAATTTTGGTAATTTTTAAGATGTTATTGGCTATTGAATGAATAATTCAAGTAAGTTACAATTAGCTATAAGGTTTGAATTTAATCTCTGTTATAGTGGAAGTTGAAATGTTTCTACTTTTTCTTCATATGCTTCAGTTAATACCAGTATACTTTAACTTGTATATTAGTTTTATACTGAACTTCTATTAGTATTATATCAGCTAGTCTTCTATTAACTTGAATTCTGGTGTCAAAGTCTTTTTCATATCTTGGTACAGGTTTTTCAAAAGTCCTAAAGCAGGGTTTCTTACTAGGATTTCATGAAGAGCCTCATTACTTTTCTCAAAATAATCTAAGGGCTGCAAGTACATATACATACATTTTTTTCGTTTGTTTTCTAAATTTGCCGGTGTGGTGGCTCAGTGGCTAAGGCTTCGGACTGCGGAGGGCCAGATCCAATGTTTGAATGCCCACTGAGCCAACGGTCGGTAATAAAGTTTACGCACAGGCCTGCAGGCCCATGTGAACTGGCAAGTAAAGTTTAAAACATTAAGGACATTAATACTAAATAAAAAGTGCCATGCAAAAATCACGGCGGATGAAACTAGCTCAGAATGTTTTAACAATGTTAATGACATCCCTTATCTGTTTTTCACAATGTATCAACAAAGTAAATATATCAGTATGGTCAGGATCCTGGACATGTGCATACAGGCAGCTGACATCAACTTCAAGAACCCAGACACTCAGTGAATCTGTGAGCAAGTTTGATCATTTTGAACTTACAAACAGTATATTTTTCATCAGGCTACTTTGCTGATTTTTGGCTTTTGTATGTGATGTAGTGAATGCCGTAGGCCAGGGTGCCAACAGTCAGCCTCAACTAGCCATTACGGACTACAACAAACCTGTACCTATACAAATAACGTTACCTGCCCAAGTTGGTTCACCCAACACTCAACCAAGAACTCTCACGATACAAGTGCCTGCCAGTGCTCTCCATGGTAAGTCCTATGATACAGTGCGGATTTAAATGATAGCTTTAAAACTAAGTTAAGTTCATTTATTAATTTGTTGAAATGAGTTAGTCTAATTAACCTGATAAAGCCCTCAAGTCGGCACTGGTGGCGCTGCAACCCAGCTACATGGGGACAAAGTGTTTGGGAGATTGTAGGCGATAGGTTGGATGCTCGGTCCTCTTAATACCGACATGGTGTCCGCTTGATGGTTGCTATCGGCGTGGACACTACTAGAGAAGTCTGGGGTGTCCATGTTGGGTGGTAATCATTGTGCGGATGTTGTGTGGGGGAGATAACTGAGTATCAGGCTTGTCAATTAGCTGAAAATCAGACCAGCACTACATGGTTTGGATTCCACATAAAGCTGTAGGTCCCTTAGTTGCCCTGGCTGTTGGGCTATTAATAAATTGCCCTTTCTGAGGAATAGTTGAACTCAGTTAGTAACCAGACTACACTCATCCACAGTCATCCTACACTCATATAACCATTCATATTCGCCTTAAAATACCAACAACGTTGTGTCGGCGTCTGATATGTAAGAATGTAAGAATTAACGTAAGTCCTTTGGGGTTAATCACCACCTACAAATGTGTAGAGTTAACATTTTTTTATTTGTCTCTTTGTTTTTGCGAAAGATGACTGAAAGTAATGTGCATTTATATTTTGGCATCCATATTGTAGAAGGGTTATGTTTAACTTTGTTCTTTAGTACCTCATAACAATAAATATATGTAATAAAGTGTGCATAAAATGATGCTCTTTTGCTATAAAGTTTAATAATACAATTGACATTCATTTTAGATGTTTGTGAAATTTCCATGTCTTGTGGATTGTATTGAAAGCTGAAAAAGAAGTTTATTGTAAATTCAGTTTCGTATTTAATATTAATTATTTTTTTAATTTCTTTATTTAACATTATTGACATTATTTAAAATAATGTTATTGATATGAGTTTTCTTTTGCTGGATTATTTCTATACAACTGACAAGGCTTGCAATTTATTATCAACAACTCAATGTCAGAATAAATTTTTGGCCACCAAATAAAATTTCTAGCTAATCTTTTTGTTTTTACAATACCCTGGTACCCATCATGAAGTTATTTGAGAACACAATCTCTAAATATTTTAGGTATAAATACTCGGTGACAAGTAGAATGCAACCACTCTGCAAAGTAAATTCTGCTGCTGGATGTCCAAAATAAAATTCTTTACCGTGTAGTCCATGTTTCAAAAATTTATATAAATCATTAATTTCATCATCTTGTGATAATTCTTGTGAAATTTCCAGTGCAGTAATTGGAAGAGTATTAATCTGTTCTATTTGAAAAATATCTGCTCCACTACTTTCATCATTTAAGAAAAATACAGTTAGTAACCTTGACAAACCCTCAGCATTTCCATGTTCTATAGTTTTTTTGTAACAAATATCATAATTAAAAACTTGTAAAGCTTAATGCTGCATACGTAATTTTGGAAGCTTTTTTTCAGGGTGAAAAATTGATACCTATGGCTTGTGATCTGTTACCAGCGTAAACTTCCTTCCAAATAGGTAGGAATAGAATCTTTTAACACCAAAAACTATGGACAATGCTTCCTTGTCAATCTGACTATATTTACGCTCTATAGGAGATAGTGTATGACTAGCGTATGCTATTGGTTGCTCATTTCCATCAGCTATTTTATGAGATAGAACAGCGCCTATTCCAAAGGGACTCGCATCAGTAGTTAATATAAGCTGTTTTTGTGGATCATAATGACCAAAACTCTATCTGAAGCCAATTCATCTTTAATTCTTTGATAAGCTTCTCTATATTTGTCGTTGAAATTAAAACTCATTCCCTTCTTTAACAACCCATAAAGAGGTGCTGCTAAATCACTCAACTGATGGATAAATTTTCCATAGAACGTGCCTAATCCAGAAATGATCTTAATTCTGTTACAGATGTTGGTTCAGGCACTGACAATTGCTTCAATTTTGTTTTGAAGAGCGTGGACTCCTTTTTCGCTAAGTTTGAAACCACAATACTTTAAAAAATGAAGACTTCTCAGAATTTATGCGAATACCATATTGCTTTAACTGTTCAAAAACTTGTTTCAAAGTAGAGAAATGTTCATCTGCCATGTTGGAACCAATTCCAATATCATCATAGAAGATTCCAACTCCAGGAATACCACTCAATAAGTAAATCTGAAGAGTGATTTGGAAATTTAAAATTTTAATTATTCCTGGTGTTATACTAGTGACGAAATTGAAATTTGTCAGATAGCTATTGATCAAAATCAAAATGTCACTATGTATAACTCTTTTAATGTATGTATTCTTAGACTTCTACACTTTTGCAAGAAATTCTTGTTAAATTAGTCATGGTTCTTTTTTTTAAAGTTTGTTTGCAGTTAAATATTTGATGTTTTTATGATGGTTTCATGGTTGTCTCAGAATATGTCTACCAACATCATTGTTGGCACTTAAGATTCAAGTTAAAGAAAAAAGTTCTATCCAACACAATAAAAAGAATATTGATTAGCACCTCTCGCATAGTTTACTTCCTTTAACAACACTAAAAAAAACACTCTAATGACTTGAAGATTGTTTATTAGCATTACTAAAGAATTGCGTAACTTCTTACCAAACAAGTTTTTTTCTATGCTGTGAAATGGCCCATGCCAAGTTTCTTACCTATATTCATAATTTGTGGTTTTAAATACTATCTTTACGTATTTTGTGATATGACAAATATTTTTTATAATACTGATAACAATTAAAAATAAACATAGTAAACATTTTATTTGTGGAAAAACAAAATAAAATATTAACAATTAAAATACTCAATGAGTTTATTACAGTGCTATACATATTCACTAAATAATAAATTGAACTTATAAAATTCATGTCTGTAAAACCATTGATTATATATACACCTACAATGATAAACATCTAATAGAAATATTTGTTGCAGTAATTTTGTTAGTTAGTGAGGCCCGCAACCACAGCTGGTTTAAACTGCATGAGACTACACTTTACATGAGACTACACTAGCCCTCCACAGTGGACCACAAAACAGCTGATTGTGAGACTCAAAATTTTAACATTGGATGGGAAATCTATTTATTTATAAAATCAATGGTAAAACTTATATTCCTTCCATAACCACAGATGTAAATAATTTCTTCAATAGTGGGTGCACAGACATGGCTCCGAAACAATCATTTTTTTCACTAAGTATATTAGTCAAGAACAACAAATTTCAATCATATTATCACTTGCAACAGTCGTAAAAAGAAAAATTTACTCTTAAATATTTGTCTTGTCTTAAAATTATAATCATGAGTCTAAGTGGAGCAGCATTATTATTGCAAAAAACAGCACCAAAACATGTAAAAATTTAAAATACATAGCTTGTTTTTTTTGTCAGCCATCAAAACAAGTAATATACAGTTAAAAAAATATTAAACACCAAAATGAAATAATGATTTATTTCCCAACAAAAATTACAATTATTCATTTTCTTAAAATTTACGGGAAATGTCACTGACCATGTATCCAGTAGTGTGGCCAGCGTTACAAACTTAGACTGCATAGGTAAAATATTTGATAAATTTCTTAATTTATTAAGTCACACTCGTATTTTATGTGTGACGATGGCCACACATATAGGAGCAGTAAGGTGTTCCATCTGTGGACTGTACACATACACTTGCATACACAAATGCGCACATGCATTTGCAAACACACAAGTTTGATTTACAGTGAGATTCCATGTTCTTAAAACAGGTTAAGCAGTTGTTGTAGTTTTAGTTTTAGAGAGAACTATTCAGTTTTAAAGAACTACTCCACATATACGTGGACATTTTTTATTTTATTTTTTCTTTGTATTTTAGTATCCGTATGTTTGAGAGATACCAGCGCTTCTCTTAAATTATGTTTCTACCCTTGTTGTGTCGCATCACTGAAACACAATTAAAGTTACCGACAGAACAAGTGTATATTGCAAGATTCCAGTTTAATTGTTCAACCAAGTAAATTGAAGTGTAATTTTGTAGGCTTTCAGACTCATGATTATAATTTTAAGACAAGACAAATATTTAAGAGTAAATTTTTTGTTTTACGACTGTTGCAAGTGATAATATGATTGACATTTGTTGTTCTTGACTAATACACTTAGTGAAAAATGATTGTTTCGGAGCCATGTCTGTGCACCCACTATTGAAGAAATTATTTACATCTGTGATTATGGAAGGAATATAAGTTTTACCATTGATTTTATAAATAAATAGATTTCCCATCCAATGTTAAAATTTTGAGTCTCACAGTCAGCTGTTTTGTGGTCCACTGTGGAGGGCTAGTGTAGTCTCATGTAAATGTAATGCAGTTTAAACCAGCTATGGTTGCGGGCCTCACTAACTAACAAAATTACTGCCACAAATATTTCTATTAGATGGTTTATCTATTGTAGGTGTATATATAATCAATGGTTTTACAGACATGAATTTTATAAGTTCAATTTATTATTTAGTGAATATGTATAGCACTGTAATAAACTCATTGAGTATTTTAATTGTTAATATTTTATTTTTTTTTTAAACAAATAAAATGTTTAATATGTTTATTTTTAATTGTTATCAGTATTATAAAAAATATTTGTCATATTACAAAATACGTAAAGATAGTATTTAAAACCACAAATTATGAATATAGGTAAGAAACTTGGCATGGGCCATTTCACAGCATAGAAAAATCTTGTTTGGTAAGAAGTTACGCAATTCTTTAGTAAACAATCTTCAAGTCATTAGAGTGTTTTTTAGTGTTGTTAAAGGAAGTAAACTATGCGAGAAGTGCTAATCAATATTCTTTTTATTGTGTTGGATAGAACTTTTTTCTTTAACTTGAATCTTAAGTGCCAACAATGATGTTGGTAGATGTATTCTGAGACAACCATGAAACCATCATAAAAACATCAAATATTTAACTGCAAACAAACTTAAAAAAAAAGAACCATGACTAATTTAAAAAGAATTTCTTGCAAAAGTGTAGAAGTCTAAGAATACATACATTAAAAGAGTTATACATAGCGACATTTTGATTTTGATCAATAGCTATCTGACAAATTTCAATTTCGTCACTAGTACAACACCAGGAATAATTAAAATTTTAAATTTCCAAATCACTCTTCAGATTTACTTATAAAAAATCTCTACCATTATAGTATTTTTTTACAACAAGCTCCCAAACCTCACAAAGTATTTCAGTCTCCCATAATTTAAAGTTCAAATTAATACTGTGTAACACCAATTAGGAACTGTATATCACAATAACAATATATCACATAGTTACAATATAAAATAAGTTTTGTTATAAAATAATCAGATATGTTGTGTTGTTGCTACATAATTATCATAATCTCTATTATAATATGTTAGAAATAACACTTTTTCAATGGCTAAATTATTTTACTATGTTTTAAAAAGTTGAGTATTTCAGATTACAGTATTCAGCACATTGAGTATTGACATAATAAAGTGTAAATAATTTTAAAAATCTCAAATAAATCCAATAAATAAATTTTATTTTTGTAGGTCTTTCGCTACAAGATTAGCATTGTCAGACATAAACAAACATTTTTTTTGGATGATATGAGAATTTTTAAATTAATTATACTTTTAACTATACAGGGTGAGCATAACTTTGGTGCTTCGAACATTCTGTCACAATTTTATAAATCATACCTCTTGACACTCGAGGAAACTCACTATATAAAGATGTAAATGTAAAACGTCTGTTCTCTCTGACCTTTTCATCAATTTTTTGCACCTAGTCATCAGTAATGATTGAAGGTCGTCAACTTTGTTCCTCATCATGCACATTCGTACAGCCATCTTTATGAGCTCTCACCCTATTCCGTATCATTCCATCACTAATATAAACCGCACAAAAATGGTCTGATAATAGCTGTTACACGTGAAGTTCGCATCCTCACTTCTCGCCCAGCAATGTTGTTAGATATAAATTCATTGAAAATATTAAAGATTTGTCAAAACATATGTTGATGTAAACAAACGCTATAATTTGTTATTATAAACAAATTACTTGTTTTGATTATGTATATTTAGTGATATAATTATAGATAAAAACAGCTATTTCACTTAATAAATACTATTTAATAGTACTTTCTACAAAATAACAATTTTTTATATCAATATAATGCTATAAAAAATTACAGGATTACCACATACCATATCGTTAATTTTAACATTACATTTTAGAGGTCTTTAAATAGTCTCATACAGTTATTTAGCAAACAAAAAGCCAATTAAATTGACAGCATTAAACATATGCATATTTGTCATAGATGAAACGTGGTTGCGTGGTTCTCAGAAATTATATGGCAACACCGCCTAAAATGTCATCGAACTATTTTGATGCGGTTTGCACTAGTTGTGTTTTCTCCATAAACATTACAGACCTCACGGTCAATGTCAGCTGCTTTCACATCTTTAGTGTAAGAAATGTATCACAGCACACACTTCACAGATGGTGGCATTTTCAATTGGATGAGGTATTTTATACACTCATAAGCAACCTTAAAATCTGTCAAATGAATCCGTAACGGCGGCTGTGATTTGTCAACAGATACTGCTACACAGCGTTCCTGCGCCGAACACCGACTGCAGCGCTATAACAAAGGAATTCCAAAACAGTATTTACTTTAAAAACATGCCTCGTAATAAGAGAATTGTTTTATATTTGTGTTTTTGTTACAGGTAATCAACTGCATTCGCTACTGACAGGGACAGTCATCTCGGCTACGATGGCTCTCCCCACCCACGTCGCTGAGGCTGTGCTTCAGTCACACGTAACAGCCAATCTCCAAGGCCAGGCAATGTCAGGTACATTGATTAACTAAATTAAATCAAAGTTCTGTATTCCAAATGGAATTTTAATAAACCTTTGAGTAGCATTTCATTTTAAAAAAATCAATCTTATCTAAACTTGGAAACAATTTAACCAGTTATACTATTTTACTTGTATGTAGTACAAATCTGGAGTTATTTAGAGTAATAAGTTCTTCTTTCATGGCACTTAGAGATTATATTTAATTTATCTTCTTTATTTTTTTATTGTCGTTGTAAGACATGAGCTTATGTGTGTAGGATTTAGTGTAGATGAATTAATGTAATTTTTATGAAAACAAGGTTGAAAATCGTCTGCTATTTTTCTAATGAGGATTGACATTTTAAATTTAATTGGCTTTTGAAGTACTCCTAAATACACTG
>JAQJVL010010866.1:0-10776 GCA_035578905.1 Stictocephala bisonia
ATAACCAAAAAAAAAAACTTTTTTTAATTTATAAACTAATAAAAATTTAAAATATAATTTGAAAAAATATCAATACAAATTTTCATCCTTAAAAATTTAAAGGTTAAAAAAGGAAGTTTAAAAATTTCCTCATACTATCGATGAAAACCAAGATAACCTAAAGTGGGTTTTTTTCCAATTATTATTTTAACTAAAAGTTTTTTATTATGCAATAATAAGAAAAAATTTCTAAGCATCATTGTACATACAAATGGCCATTTCAGGCCCTCCTTTCCCACATATAAACGTACATTTTGATGGCCTTCCACATAACACGTACGATTTGATGACCTTTTTCCAGAAACACGACGGTGTTGTGCCCTTCTTTCCACTTTATACAGTACGATGTTGATGAGTTTTTTTCCACAATAACGTACATTTGATGCCCTTTTTCCACGTATACACGACGGTGTTGTGACCTTCTTTCCACATATACACTACGATTTGATAGTTTTTTTTTCCACATATCATTACATGTTGGGTGCCCTTTTTTCCCATAAACGTAAGGTTTGATGACCTTTTTTCCCACATATACACGACGTTGTTGAGGCTTTTACCAAATACACACACATGTTGTGTTCTTTCCACATATATACTACGATTTTGATGACCTCTTCCACATAAACCGTACGATTTTGAGGCCTTTTTTCCCACATAAAAACGTACATTTTTGATGAACTTTTTTCACATATTTGGGGGCATTCCTTCCACATAAAAAAGTACATTTCGATTACTTTTTTCCAATTTAAACTACGATTTTTATGACCTTTTTAAAAATTTACACGTACGATGTTGTCCCCCTTTTCCTTTTAATCATACGGTTTTTTAAAAAGACCTTCTTTCCCATATACACGTACATTTGATGAAATTTTTTCCCCCATTACACGTACTGTTGATGACCTTTTTCCAAATATACACGTAAGGTGTTGATGCCTCTTTCCACATATACACTACGAGTTGATGAGTTTTTTACCACATACACACGTACGATGTTGTTTCCCTTTTCCACATAATACTACAAAGTTGATGCCCTTTCTTTCCACATACCACTACGATGTTATGCCCTTTTCCCAAATATCTACATTTTGATGACCTTCTTTTTACAAAACCCCGTCGATGTTAATCACCTTCTTTCCACATACACCGTACGATGTTGATGTCCCCTTACACAAATACACGTACGATGTGATTCTTTCCCAAAAATATATGAGAAAACATTCAAAAAAAATATAAAAATTAATATTTTTAAAATTTTGGGTTTCAATGGTGATGAAAACTGGGATGTAATAAGTTATAATTTTTTAAAAATTTAATTTTTTTATAAGGATACAGGAGTTCAAAAGGATTAAAGGGAAAAAGTAGAGAATTGAATCAGAAGAGAAAAAAAATCACATAAAAACCTCGTAGTCTAGTTTGTAGGACACAACTCTAAAACTTAAACGCATGGAACTTCAACAGCTTAGACCCCCGATGTCATTGAAATACATTGTTGGGGGGTAAAACCCCTTTCCCACCTAACCACTCAGCAAAGGGAAACAAATACAGTAGTATCAATGGTGACGTTACTTTTTTCTCGTTCTCCTGACCCCTGTCTCTAATTTATCTCTATAAATGCTCTACATATTTATCTTTAGTATAGTCAAGTATGATTCAACATTTAAGTGTTGAACACTTTATAAAGAAAAACAAGAAGACTTTTTGTTTTATAAATAAAACGATTTGATCAAGAAAAACATCACTACAAATATACCAATATTGTGTTTGGAAGTAAAAATTTTACAACGATGAAACAAATTTTACACTAGGAGTTACCAATTATTATCAATTAAAAAACAAAATAACAAAATATAAGTATTTACTTTGCATTTCATGGTCCTTTCCAGAGAAACACAGTTAGGTTTAAAATAACGTTTTAAGTTTTACAATAAAGTAATTAATTTTAATAAATAAATTGCCTTTCACATAAACGTCATGATTTAAAACAAGTTCTTTGAATTTTACTTTCAAATATTCTCAACCTTTTTACATCAGTATAGGCCCTTTTAATTTAAATCTAGAGTTAGTGACTTCATTTCACATTTGATGGGATCCTTCCCCAAATAAAACGCAATGGTTAATAATATGTGTGACCCCCATAAAACTTAAACTCTTTCACATTTAGCTATGCTGATCTTTTTTCTTATATTGAAGTACGATGTATGGTTTCCTATGCCCTAGTAAGACGATTTTGTTTTAGATTTTTTCTTTTATAATATAAATTATATGATTTTTTAAAGTTTGTTGGGGTTTTCCAAATTTAAAATGATTTGATTACATTTTAACAATCAATACGATAATTATATTCCCAAATACCCTCTTATGACCTTATTTACCAATAGAGATGTGTGTTTTAAAAATTCGATTAGATATCTCCAAATCGGTAGGTGTTGATGAACATACTTTTAAAAGGATTTAAGTTTTTAAACACATAAAACAAAAAATTATATTTTTTAATAAATAAATTTGTTATTACTTTTAATAATGTCCTTCACAGAAACTAGTTTGTTGATCACTTCTGTCCACATACAAGTACTTAAGTCCTTTTGACAACACTTACTTGACTTTCCCAAATTTTTAGCCATATCGAAACAGCTTTTTACTTTTGATTTAAATTTTTTAACGGTGATGAAAATCGAGGATTAGATTTTGTATAAATTATCTTTCAATATATATAAGCATAAGGAGTTCAAGATTAAGAAATTAGAATTTGTCACTGATTGAAATGACAAAAAACGCTTCAAATTTATAAAAACCAAATTTCAGGAATTCAAGATTACGAAATGTATCTTTTGGTATTTTCCCTCCAGAAAAAACAATTTACAGTAGATTCATTGGGCGTTTTATTTTCCTCTGAGACTTTTTTCCCAAAAGTTACTACTATTTTTTTGAAGAAAGGATCCCTAAATTTTGAGGGTTGAATCGCACTTATAAAGTATCACTTCAGGAAGGAAAGGGTGTTTAAAATGTGTCATGGGTAAACAGCTTCATCAAAGGTTGCTATTAAAATTTTGAGCCAACCTAGGAGTTATACTTTTACAAATTGGGCAAGGGTTAGCAAAAGTTTTATTTGTTTAAATAATTTTTTTCACCATTTAGGTTTTATCTTTTTTACAATAGTTTATATATTTAAAAAAGAATTCCAAAAAAAAATAAAGAAGTTTTTAAATTAAAAATTTTCCAACAACAAAAAAATTTCTTTAGTTCAATTTGCCCCTTAAGGAAGTGTCATTAACCGTTCTTATAATTAACATATTTATGTTAAGAGCCACGATTACATTTATGTTTGTTAATAACTATTTCCACTCAATATATTTAAAAGATTGTCCTTGGATTTACACAATTTCTGCGAGCTAATGGATCACTACTAAGATCAACACATTTTCATTAAGGATCATTATTTAGATCTACACACATTGTCATTAAGGGCCACCACTTAAATCTACACACGTTATCATTAAGGGTCGCTCCTTAGATCTATAGACATTATCATTCAGGTCGCTACTGTAACGTCTCACAAATAACCGTGCGTAATATAACGGCGGCACATCCTCTTACACAAAGAACAAGAACGGAACATAACGGAGCTGTAACGTCTCACACAAATAACCGTGCGTAATATAACGGCGGCACGTCCTCTTACACAAAGAACAAGAGTGGAACATAACGGAGCTGTAATGTCTCACACAAATAACCGTGCGTAATATAACGGCGGCACGTCCTCTTACACAAAGAACAAGAACGGAACATAACGGAGCTGTAACGTCTCACACAAATAACCGTGCGTAATATAACGGCGGCACGTCCTCTTACACAAAGAACAAGAATGGAACATAACGGAGCTGTAATGTCTCACACAAATAACCGTGCGTAATATAACGGCGGCACGTCCTCTTACACAAAGAACGGAACATAACGGAGCTGTAATGTCTCACACAAATAACCATGCTCAATATAACGGCGGCACGTCCTCTTACACAAAGAACAAGAACAGAACATAACGGAGCTCTAACGTCTCACATAAATAACCGTGCTAAATATAACGGCGGCACGTCCTCTTACACAAAGAACAAGAACGGAACATAACGGAGCTGTAACGTCTCACACAAATAACCATGCTCAATATAACGGCGGCACGTCCTCTTACACAAAGAACAGAACATAACGGAGCTCTAACGTCTCACACAAATAACCGTGCTAATTATAACGGCGGTACGTCCTCTTACACCAATAACGGAAAATAACGGAGCTGTAACGTCTCACACAAATAATCGTGCTAAACATAACGGCGGCACGTCCTCTTACACCAAGAACGGAACATAACGGAGCTCTAACGTCTCACACAAATAACCGTGCTAAATATAACGGCGGCACGTCCTCTTACACAAAGAACAAGAACGGAACATAACGGAGCTGTAACGTCTCACACAAATAACCGTGCTCAATATAACGGCGGCACGTCCTCTTACACCAGGAACGGAAACATAACGGAGCTGTAACGTCTCACACAAATAATCGTGCTAAACATAACGGCGGCACGTCCTCTTACACCAAGAACGAAACATAACGGATCTCTAACGTCTCACACAAATAACCGTTGCAAAATATAACGGTGGCACGTCCTCTTACACAAAGAACAAGAACGGAACATAACGGAGCTGTAACGTCTCAGACAAATAACCATGCTAAATATAACGGCGGTACGTCCTCTTACACCAAGAACAAGAACGGAAAGGAACGGAGCTGTAACGTCTCACACAAATAACCATGTTAAATATAACGGCGGCACGTCCTCTTACACAAAGAACAAGAACGGAAAGGAACGGAGCTGTAACGTCTCAGACAAATAACCATGCTAAATATAACGGCGGTACGTCCTCTTACACCAAGAACGGAATATAGTGCTAACTACTAGGCTACCAAGAGGAGATAAATGATTGGATGATGTGTTTTAATTTAGTTGTAGACTGGACCTAGACCTTTTTTGTAATCTAGTACCAAACACATATTTATTAAATATCGAATTTCTTTGTATGATATGTAAATTATACTGCCATTTGTTTGTTCAAATTGGTATTACTCTTACTAATTACAATTATTATTATAAACTTTATACTTGGTTTTCAACATGAATTTCCATTAAAGACATATTATGTTTAAGAATTTTATAAATAAGAAAATGAATCAGATACTAGAAAAGGCGTCTATAACTAACAAGATCAAGTAAATAACAGAATGCAATTTAATTGATTTTTGTTGTGTTGTTGGTGAGTGCTCACAAAACATCAATACTATGTTATTATTAGTAACTGCTCAATAAACTTTGAAATACACAATATTTTACATAAATACGATGGTATAATTTAAGTTGTGAGTGTTTATTTTACAAAAATTGGGGTTTTTTTAGTTACATTAATTTTAGAAAATTGTATAGAATAACCGAAAGTGATATGTTTCTGATCTTTTTTATGGTGGTCTTTGTTAGATGAATGTAGTACTACAGTATTGAAATAAAGAAAACTATTTTACTATATTTAATTATATTATTAATTGTTTTAAAACATTGTTTATAACACTACTAAACTAAAATAGTATTAGATATTTTTTTCATTGATCACAGTTAGTTGTTTTGTAGAACTATAGACGAAAGTTTCATGTAGACATTTTCCTCAACGGTGAGATCGTTTAACGCTACGTTTGAGTGTCCACTGCATTCCGTCCGCACATTATTGTATGTTCTCTGTGTTTTTAATAGGCTATTAGCGCAAGTGTGGTTTTTTTCCGTCAGAACAGTTCGTGTTTAAATTTCCAGATATGAGCGTTTTCACCTTAGCACCCCACCTTGATTGTAGGGTTTACGAATAAGTTTTTTCCCCATTTTTATTCACTGAATGGTGGTTTTGGACGTCCACAATCATATCCATCCAACACAATTCCTCCAACTATTACAAATATATGCTCCGACGTTAGTCAAACCATTTGTGACGTTTTTTAGTTTTGTTTGGTTTTACATATATGTTTTAGTTATTCTAGCATAAAATTAAAACTATACCATAATTATTGGAGGTAAATTAAATTTGAACTCGTAAATGCCAAAAGTTCCCGGTAGATATGCTTAAATTTGCTACAATGGTTAGACCTTTAGCTCTCAACAATTGTGATGTATCTAAATTAAAATGCCACTTGTACAGATATGGTAAAACTTAATTTAATGAGTGATTCTTGAAAAATAATGTTTTTATAACTAAAAATCGTATTCATTGAGAAATATAGCCAAACATCTTAGTTTTATCAAATTGAGCATTTATTATTTAATGGTGAGATTATAACGAAATTCTGGGTAATTTCCCGGCCTGGTCTCTAGCCAGTACGTATATATTAGCAAAAAACCAATGTTAAATTACTTAAATTTTCTTAAATACAAGCAAAAACATCGCCCCACTGTTGATCCTTCAAAGCTGCTTGTTCATCAGCAATTTAAAATAAATTCAATTAAATTTGTACAAATTCTTGAATAAATTCCTGATCTTTGATTAGTGATTTGTCCAATTCGTCGTTCAAATTATTTCGTTTCAACCAAATTTTTAAATTAGAACATTTTAAGTACGTGCATCACAAATCTTAAAATACAAAATTAAAGTACGCTAAGAAATCGAAATTCTTCATTGCAATACCTGCAAAATGACAAATCATAATTCTAGATGAAAAATAGGACAAACATTGATTTATATGTTTAAGATTGGTCGGTCTTAAGGAGAATGTATCCAAAATGGTCGACCACTCCTGCCTCCCCTTAACTCAACCCTAAATCACCCTTAAACATGATTTAAGCCCCCTTTATTTAATAATTTATGTTTCATTAAACTTATATAGTTAATAGAGGTAATTGCTTTTATCTTAAATTAATCTTGATACATAATAATTGCTATTTATTCCAAAACATCAAACCCATGTCAAACGTATGATGTTTAGTTTGTTCAACTTCGACAAAGGATTACATCAGATTTTCCCTCCGTTTCCTTCCTGATGAAAGGTAGTAAGCAGCTCTGAGTCACCACAAACGGGCCACGTTGCCGCTGATGATTATCTGTGAGTAACCTTGACCTTGCTGGATCATACCCATTACCTGGAACTCCCTCGGTATGTCATCAGCCTTTAGTGTCGCTGCAGATCTACCTGCTGATGAAACTATCGCATATGAAATTC
Source organism: Stictocephala bisonia (assembly GCA_035578905.1). NCBI lineage: Eukaryota > Metazoa > Arthropoda > Insecta > Hemiptera > Membracidae > Stictocephala > Stictocephala bisonia. Next base: position 7,282 of record JAQJVL010010866.1, read on the forward strand.
CGCTATATTTATAACCGTACTATCATTCATAAACTAGAAGACGCCCCTGCACGCTTCCCCTAAACTCGTTAGTCGCTAAGCTCGTGTAACCTCGGCCTTGGTAATGCCGGTTAGTAGTTCCACTCGGCCTCAGGCCTCGGTCTGTGATTTCTGACTAAAAATATTAGTATTTACACAATATCGAGTAAAATCATCAGTTTTTAGGCATTAATAAATATATACACCCAATGTTGTTTCCTAACCTATTAAAAAAGTTGTCATTTAATTGTTTTATATAATAGCTAGTAATTAATTAATTAAATAATAAAACTCCATGAGATTACCATTGAAATATTAAAGGCAATGGGGTAGAGCTCTACAAAACCACGCCAAAAATGTTCATTGGGAAAAATACGTAACTTCAATAAGTTCCTCACAGACAATGAATCGTTTGGTAATGCATAAAAGAGGAATAGAGTTTAAAAAATATTAAATGACGAAAATAATTAAAAAAATGTTTTCGATGTGGCGGGGGACTGCATGTAATCAGGCGATTGATCTTCCAACAATGGAGCACTGCGCTGCATAATGGAGAATAATTAAATTTGATTCTGCTTCGGAGCTTAGGCTACAAGTTTACAATCAGACGTATAACCTATTTGTATCTTACACAACTGTAATTGCATGAAGCTTAACTTTAGTTTGACGTTGTTAGCTGCAAAAAGCATATTATCAAACTACGGTTCGGTTTTTAAAATTACAGTTCTTGATCAGAACTATCAAATGTCACTGTCGATTTTTCATCACCATCATTGACTTGAACCTGATTTTGAGTTGTTTAGATTAGAAATTTTAAAAAGCTCGATTGCTATGTCCATTATATTTTAAATTTGGGAGTAGTATTCTTTTTTCGTGACATGATTCACGCAAGTTTACCAAAGAATTTCAAAGTGTTAACCTTTTACATCTGATCCCAAATTGACAATCTTCATTAACTTTAAATGTCCTATTAGATTTTGGTTCCTCTTTTTAATACATGCCCCATCGTTCGATCGCATTCAGCTTGCAATCAAGCGACGGGTAACCAAATTAATTTAATAATTTTCCAGAACTATTTATTATTTTGTCGAGAAATATTTCAAGCAACCAAAACAACACTTTAAATTGAAATGCACATTTGAAGGAAAATAATTAACAACAAAAAAAATTAAAATTCCCCTGGAACGATACGCTCAAACAAGGACCTCTTAGTTCAATAATTAAACTACAAGGATAAAAGGCTAATTGGTAATACAGGTTCATTTATTAATGAACGAAAGTTACAAAATTGGATATCTGTAATCGATTAAAATAAAAAGCAATAGTGCACTTTTGTACCTAAAACAATATAAAACGGGTTTGATGCTCGGAAAAAATGGATCCACTACAAACAAAACTGTACGGTGTCGTAACATTCGTCCCGGAAAACATTTCGTCCGGTAACTTTCCTCGCCCCGATTCCACGGGTGTGGGGCTAGGTGTGAAACTCAAACATGTCTACTAGTAACTCTCGTCCCGGCACATATGCTATTGTATGTTTGACAGGTCTACAAAAACTTTTTGTAGGACCCTCATACGTTTATACTTGTGCTTGCTTCCGCCTTCCTCTCAATCGGCAAACACTAATCAATTCCTCAATTAAGTTGGCAGTCTATATAATTAAAAAAAAATTGAAAATAAAAGCTGTTGGTAATTAAAAATACTTAAATATCTGCAGACCTGAGCTATACTGACTTTAGTGTAAAAAGAAACAATCCTTATTTCATAATGTCACCAAGCCTTAAACTTTTTATTTTTTAAAGTAAAGGTTTTGTCTCGTTAAAAAAATACATTTGGGACATTTTTATCTAAACAAATTTACAACACAGTTTATTAGATAAAGTTAGGTTAGGTTAGGTGGTTAGGTTACCTTCGTTTACCCGAGTTGCGTTCCTCAACCCTTTTTCAAACTTTCGTCGGACGAGATGTTACTTTATTAGTTGGCTTAATAATTTGTAAAACTGAGCGGGACGAAATGTTCATTTTTCTAGGAAATTGGCAGCGGGACGAAATGTTACTGAACCTACTGTACAGCCTCCGCTGTTCACACTTTGTACAATTTTAAACTTAAAACTGTAAATAAAAATACTTCGAAGGTTTATTATAGTGTATTGAGTTTAGTCAGTAGTTCTCTTTATTTTAGATAAAAAAATTATTTCTGTAATCGAACATATTAAGGAAATATAAGGATCCTGGAAAAAAATATAAAGTATTAAAAGTTGATTATTTCATCGTGAAATGTCAGTTTTACTACACCTAATAGTACAGTTACAAATAAAGGGCCGTGTTTTTAGTTGTAACTGAACTTTAAGTCACTAACTGAATATGTGATAGATATTTTTAGGGTTTGTTTAGTAAATACAATAGCGCTGTAAAGTCAGGGGTCTATAATAAAAAATCCGAAAGTAGTTTTAAAAAATTTTTAATGCTATTTTATAGCAAATAAATGGATGAATCAAATTAAGATAAAAAAGAATGTATGACATGAATAATTCTTGACATACATTCTTGACAGGTGCCTATTAACATGAAAATAACCCAGTCGCCTCTTATCACCCAAAATTTTTCTCCAGTAGTTGGACTACGTCACTAGTGATGTATATTGACATTAGTTAAGGTATATTTTAAGTATTCTGACAGTTGGTAGCTTATTTTGAGCTCTTTAATCGATTCCTGTGGTCTGATGATGGTAAACGTGGTTTAGTGAAATTGATCACCATACATAATAAACTGTACCCTTTTTTCATTTATACTTATGTAATGCCCATAAAACATATTTTTCTCGTGTGCTTTCGCTTGTTTTGAATTAGTGCTAGCAAACAGCTTATTTACTAGGAAAAAGCTAGGGAATTTTGCTAAAATCATTGGAACAAAAACAAATCATTTAAACTATGTTGAATCCTGACCGATGGAACCTAAATCTTTTCGAGAACAGTTTCGGTGGAAGTGAACTATTGCATTTAAAGTTATGTAATATTTCTAATAATGCTGAATATATCTTAAACCAGACAACCTAAGGAACACTGGCAGGTTAGGCCTTCCCAACTATGACTCATCTATGGAATGGGGAAAAATTTAATAAATAGTACTCAACCACTCGTCAATAATTGATACTTAGGCTATACCTTAGTGAAATACTGTATTTGACTAAAATGAGAATGTTTCAGGTTAGGTCATTCATGTTACATGATCTGTAGTATCGTTTCTATGGAACTCCATAAGTTTTTGTATGGAACTCCCCAAAAGTTTACTAGGAAAATCCATAAGTTTACTATGGAACTCTAAACGTTTACTACGGAACTCCATAAGTTTACTACGGAACTCCATAAGTTTACTATGGAACTCGAAACGTTTACTACGGAACTCCATAAGTTTACTACGGAACTCCAAAAGTTTACTACGGAACCCATAAGTTTACTAGGAACTCCCAAAAGTTTA
>JAQJVL010010867.1:0-10779 GCA_035578905.1 Stictocephala bisonia
GTATCCCCTGGTGCCGGACCGCGTGTCGCCTCGTTCCCACCTTTCAGCGAGCAATCCATTTGTTTATACATCAATGGTCATCCCAGGCGCTCTGCCATTTGGCACTCTGTGTTTTGTACGCTTTTGAATCTTATTATTGTATGCTTTAGGGCAATTATATTTTTTATCAACATTCTGTTTAATGTGTTTAGCCAGCAGTAATAATTAAATCGAACACAGTACTATTTTAGAACGCATTTAATTTTCCAAGAAAATTAAATCAGACGCGGATTAAAGCGTTGAAAAAAAGCAATGAAACATCACAGCTCACACGCAGTATTAGTAGGGGAGAGTGGGGTAATGGCAGTCACCTAAGAGAAAATGAGGATAAACCTTAAAATTTTTTAAAATTTGAAACACAGTCATGTGAAATCGCTTACATGTAGTATATTTTACCTATTTCAGACTTAAATTGAGCCCTAATTAAGCTTACCTGTTGGTATTATAACAAATATTTCAAAATCACCTTTGACCGGTATTACCCCAATCCTGGGGTAATGGCGGTCGGTAATGCCATGCACTACTTTACCTCCAGTAATGGCTGCTTTTGCTTTTTTTAAGTGTTCTGTAATCCATTTAGCCTTGTCTGTTTTCCTTATGTCTTTCTGAAACATAGAATAAAAACTATGGGTACTGATGGGGTAATGCCGGTCAGTTGCCAAAGTGACATGATAAGCAATTTGGAAAATCATTAATCAGGAGAGAGCTGTTCACAAGAAGAGTGGGGAAATGTCATGGAAACTTTAACATCTCAGGAGAAATTGTTACTGACGCCTCACGAGTAGCAGGTAGCTTCAATTCCTTTTTCACTACCGCAGATGAAAAAAACTTTAAAAGCAAATAACCTTCAAAAAGCTTACTTGAAAGATATAGCTTAACAAAATCCAAGAAGTATACTCATTGCCTTCACTCCCACCTGCTGTAAAGAAGTCATAGAGATCATGAACAATATGAAACCATCTTCATCAGCTGGAATTGATGGGATTTCTGCTAGACTGCTGAAGCACTGTCAAGATGAGCTGTGTCTCCCTTTAGTGGATATTATAAACAAATCCCTTTCACAGGGTGTTTTTCCTCAACAGCTAAAGACATGAAAGTATATCCACTTTATAAGCAGAGAGAAAAAGAAGAGATATACAATTCCTATCTCTTTAGTTCCAACGGTTTCAAAGATAATAGAGAAGATAGTTCTAAAGCAGCTTATACATCATCTTACTGTCAGCCATATGCTACCTAATGGACAACACAGGTTCATGGCTGGAAAATCTACGACGACTGCACTGGTGGAGTTAGTGGAACATATTGTTCATGGCATTGAGGGAGGGGACACTATCGCAACCACCCTCCTTGATTTGAGTAAGGTATTTGACTGCCTCAACCACAGCCGTCTACTGGGAAAACTTGCTAATTTAGGGATTCGAAGCACACCACTCAAGTGGTTTAAAAGCTACTTAGAGGGAAGAATGTAGATTGTTGAATACAAACAGGCCTCCCAGGGAATTGTAACAACTGTCAAATCTTCACCATTAAACATCATACGAGGTGTCCGCAAGGCTCCGTTCAGGGACCTTTTCTGTTTATACTCTATACCTCAGATCTTACATTGGGAAAAACAGCTGAAAGCCTAGATATTGAATCTTTTATATCACTCAGCATGGCCAAGGAATACTGTGACAACGACCTTGTTCTTAACGAACGCAAAACAAAACAAATTATTCTAGGTAGACACAAGAATGATGTTTCAGGACTCCCTGGTCTAACACTGACTGCTTCTGCAAGGCACCTTGATAATTGATGATTGCCTATCATGGAATGACCATCTTGAATTTCTTTGCAAGAGATTGAGCACTGAAATTTTTGTTCTGAGACGTATAAAGGCCACCAGCACTCCCGCAGCTACTTTAACAGCCTACTATGCACTTTTTGAAAGCCACGTGCGGTATACTGCTTTGGGGTGGCTCATCAAGAGGCAATCTCCATAAAGTCCTTATCTTACAAAAGCAGACTTTAAGAACAATGGAACAAGAACACGACTTTCAATCTACATCCTTGAAACTATCCTTTATAGTTCAAGGCAAAATTTAAATAGAGCTGACAAATTTCACTGCTACCATACAAGAAATAGAATGGACTTTACACTACTGGTGCACAGGACTGGACTATTTGCAAAAAAACCCTCATATGCAGAGCTGACGAATTTCACCGCTACCATACAAGAAATGGAATGGACTTTACACTACTGGTGCACAGGACTGAACTATTTGAAAAAAAAACCCTCATATGCTGGTGCCAAACTGTTCAACCTTCTCCCGCCTGGATTGAAGACAAAAGATCCGATGTTACTGAAGAAACGACTACAAGAGTGGCTACTTGCTGACCCTATTTATTCTCTGGAAGAGTTCGAGACGCGTTCCAAAGACTGGATACAAGATACTGACTTTTCCTTACATCAACTTTATAACTGAATTGTTTTTCTTTTCTGTTAAAATTGTATTTCTTAACAATATTTAATTTATTTTACGCTGCAACATTTGTGACACTATTGTTGTTCTTAATGAATATGTCAATAAAGAAGTTTGTCTGTTGTCTACCCCGAGTGTAGTGACCACCATTACCCAAACTGCATTTTTTAATTCATCAACTAAAAAAATGATATCATTGTTTAAAACCTTAATAAAACATTGTGTGATACAACAATGTGGCTTCCCTTGTTAATGCGAGATCAGTGTCAGTCCATGAAAAGTAAACAGAAAGATCTGATGTTGGATTAAACTATTGTCTTTCTTATAACCCGAAACGTTAAAGCAGTCTTTCTTACACAACAGGCAAACTACTACTGGTAAGATGGCGAGTTCTCCAGTAGTATATCTATAAACTGTCGTGACAGCACCATTTAGTTTACGAGAAATCATAGTGACCACCATTACCTGCTGACAGTCATTACCCCAGTCTCCCCTACCTTTATTCCTCTTAAATATACTGAATAAATGTGCATAAATAAATATTTATAAAACAAACTTAACATTATTGAAGAGGACTAATTAAGTAATTTTTGCCTCTTCCTAATTGTGATTGTACAATCAGTAAAACGAGAGTAAGAATTTATTAAAACAATCATTATTAACCAGTAGCTAAATACTTTGTTGAAACTTTATCTTTTAATAAATATTTTCTAACAATATAGCCACATGTATAGTACAAAACAATTCCTTTGTAGTATGGTGCACCACTCTCAGTATTCATCACATTTTCTAAGTCTACAATACCTTCATCAATACGTGAGTCTACGACACGTTCTGCTTCAGTAAAGATCATAATAGCATATTTAATATTACAACCATATTCTAATTAGTATTATGAAATACTCTTTAAAATTTTATTTTTGCCTCAAGTTTGAAAAAAATATGATATTTTATCGTCTCTAAAAATCGATAATAGCAACACTATCTGGGCAGTTCCTTTGACATTCATGTTGTTGTTTTGATAGTAAACATGTTTATCTGAGAGAATATTTACTAATTTACTTGCTTAGTTTGCATTTTTTTATTGTGGTTTGTTTGCAATATTTAGCTTTAAATATCTGAAAACTTCCTATAATAAACCTTGAGACCAATTGAAGGCATACTGCCATCTCCGTAAAATCAATGGGTTGAGAAGCAAACATTTAACAAATCCTTAGTATTTACAAGATTTTGGACTATAAAAGTAAAGTGTCAAGGCAAATTATTTCATTGTTTCAATTAAAATGTCTTAAACTGGTAATATGATTTAGAGTGTGTAGGCATACAGTCGAACTTAGTGCAACTTTGGAATATTGAACTTAAAAAAGCAGTAACAACCTTTTAGCATACTTGGGAAAGTTAATGATTTTTTTAACCGAACAAAGTTAATACTCTAAAATAGTAACTAATTGAAGTTAAAAGTTAGAATAAATTGAAACTAACTGATTAAAGTTAAATTATTAGAAAATTAACTGAAATTAAAAGTTAAGTTAGTTTTGGTACAGTAAAATATACATAAAGAAATACTTAACCTATTATCTTTTATTATTAATAATATCTTAGATAAATAGGCCTATTTATAAAACATTATTATACAATACTATTAATTAAACTATAGCAATTTCTACAGTAATTTTTGTTATACAACTGTCCGAAATCTTAAACATTAAATATTTAATTTAATTTCTAAAATTATTAACAAAAACTGACATAAGTCTTTGAAATTAAAGTTTTACATTTTTAGCCTATACTTTAAAAAATCAATAACTATCTTATAGGAAATTCACAATAGCAAAACATTTTTTTTTAATTGGCGCAGATAATTAGAAAGGCCAAATAATATCGTGACATGTTGACTCCAGGTGATTTTTATCAGGCTGGAGATCATAATGAAGGGTCACTGATAAGAAAGTATGAGGATCAGCGGTAAACAAAAACTGAACAAAATATACTCAATCTATAAGTGAGTAAAAGCAGATCTATTCATACTATTTTCGATAAGCAATTACGTTTATTAGATGTTTAAGAATTTGCCGTTCTGAGTGCATGTTTTATTCTTACTGAAGTAAGTTAATTAAAAATTATGAAAACTATCTAAATCATTAAAAAATACAAAACTAATTACCATTGATATTAATATTAAAGATAGTATTATCATTATCTTTTATTTTCAACGGTGCCGATAGCAAAATAATGAAGACAGAACGAAATATAGCAATTGTTACTTGAAATATGTTCTGCAATATTGAAGATAGTTTATTCTGTTGCGTGGTATCATATAATGGATTGATTTTACCTAGTAAGCCTAATTTAAAATAAAGTAAACGTTTGAGGAAATGTTGGTTTGATTAACCATTTAAATGGTTTTTCCCGACTACTTTTGAACAGGACAATTTAGATATGTAATGATCAATTAATCAAGTATTGACAGCATTAACGTCAAAATGCAACTGATTTTCCTAATTAATTATACAGATAGATGGGTAAACAGGTAAAATTACAGCATTAGAGTTTATGAAAGATAAACAAGCTTAGGCCCAACACGTTGATTTAAAACAAGATAACTAAATGACTATCTCAACTTTATCCCTAAACATAAACTAGTCAAGTGAAATGATCACCTCAGGGACACAAGTCAATCCTACAACAATGGTATACTCGTTTGGTCCGCCTTTTTTTATTTATAAGGCAGTAAAATGTGCGTAAAGGGAAGGGTTCAAAACAGTGACCTTGCTTGTCGGTGACAATTGGGGGATGAGGAAAACAATCGGTCTTTGACCTGAGTTTTTGATACTTTCTCCCAGAGGCGGCTCGTCCATTAGGCGAAATAGGCGGCCGCCTAGGGCCCCGCGCAGCGAGGGCCCCGCACTTGAGGCAACGAATCCGCAATGGGATGGGCTGACGAAATTTTTTTTAATTTTCAAGAACCAAGAATATCTCACAACTTACATTTTACTTAATTTTACCTAAACTCGTAAAAAAATCACAAAGCTTTGTTAACACGGACTTTGTTGTTTAAAATATTATAGTTTATTATCAATGGATGTTTTATATTCTCCGTAGCGCCCGAGCGCCTGCAATCAGTCGCCAGGGTAAGTGAACGCAACCTGCTGATCACAGTCGGACAGACTTTTGCAGTGGCAGACGACTTAGACGAGTCACTAAATATTGGAGATGTGGATAAAAACTGAAACAACATTGAGCCTGTCAGTGCTACTGGAAATATATTTTCAGTTCTGCTATTGAATACTTTTGTGCGCCAAATTTGAGGTTATATTTACATTTCTCTAAACACCAAGTCACGTCCATGATACTATTGATGTGAATAGTTTGCTTTTTATTTGTGTGTGTATTTTGTTTGTTTATCATTAATTACCGGTTTCGTTGCAGATTACGTTTGTGTTCTGTTTTAATCATTATTATTGCGAAATGATTCACCATGTTTTCGGGTGAAAATAAAAAGGAGAGACTTTGGAAGAAAGATTGAAAGTGGCAGCGTTAAAAGACAAAAGATAAAGACGAAAGAGGAGTTCACACAAAAGATAAGTGGTTCTTTAGAAAAACATGACCTAAGCACTACAAATAAAAATATTGCAGCCATAGCTAAAGTTCCTAGTGACAGTAAAGACCATGAGTCTAATAAGATTACTCAATCAAATGATTTTATGTTTGCAGCTAGTACATCAGACTTAACTGTACAGCAGCTAGGCCTAATAGTTTAAACTCAAGTTTTAAGCCTATTAATGAATTAAGTTGTACAAGAGATTCGTCAAATGAAAATTCTCTGTATAATTGTGAACATTCATAATAATCACAACAAACAACAGATAGTATTGAAATTGGCACGCCTATCAGTCCTATTTTTAGTACTATAGATAATTTTCAGACAAGTGAAAATTAAGGAAGTTGTAGTAAAGAGAGGCCTAATACAAACTCACTGACTTTTGATACCGATAGGCCAACTGATTCTATCATGCGTGATCCTGACCCGAATGTGTGGTCACTTCTAATTAATGACGAGAAAAGGTTACTAATTATACTAAAAAGGGCAGTGAGAGAGAATAGTGACATTAAATATCCAGTGGACCATAACAAAAGACAGTTTTCATCAACGCGTTACACAAGAACTTTAAGTAATGGTGAGAAACAGAACTGGCGCTGGCTTGTTTACTAAGTAAAAGCCGACAAAGTGTTATGTTTCCCATGCAAACTTTTTTCATCCTCAAACAATGCATTTACCTATTTCCGTTATAATGACTGGAAAACATAAGTAACCGTACCAAATCACATGAGGAAAATTTTAAACACCTTGATAACGTTTTAAAATGGGTTGAGTTAGAAAAAAGGTTAACAACTAACCAAACTTTGGTTCAGAGTTATAAAACCATTTACAATCTGAAAGGCAACAATGGAAAGATATTTTAGAAAGAATATTGTCTATAATTGATGATTTAGCTACCCACAACTGCCATTTCGGGTCATAGGGAGGACTTACTTACAGAAAACAGGGGTAATTTTTTGGATTTGGTACAATTTACTGATAAGTTTGATCCAGTTATAAGAGGTCATTTGGAACGTATAACAGATAACAGACTAAATAATCATTACCTAGGAAAAAACATACAGAATGAGCTTATAGATCTGATGGCCAGAAAAGTAAAACAGGAAATCATAGAAAGGGTAAAACAAGCTAAGTATTACTAAATTATACTTGACTGCACGAGAGATGGCAGTCGTGTATAATATAACTGGCGTGCAGGCACAATACTCGAGATGAACCCTTTAGCCTTTTTCACCCCGTGTGGTTGCCACTGGAACTTCCTTTTTGGTGATGCTGCAGCATCGTGCACCTCAGCTAAACTCTTTTGTGGAATTTTGCAACGGTTGTACACACTCCATCTTCTTAGGTGAGATGGGCAGTACTAAAAGCAAGAGTAAACTTAACACTCAAGCCTTTATCAGAAACAAGGTGAGGGTGCAGATGTGAAAGCTGTAAGATATCAGCTAAAAGATGTAACAGATTACCTTGAAGCACTTTGAGATATTCGGGACCCTTCTGTGTCTAGTGAATGTAGGTCATTACACCAGGAAATCCTTTCTTATGAGTTTATTATTTCCTCGATAGTGTGGCATGACATTCTATTCAAAATTAACATTATAAGTAAGCTATGGCAAAACCCGATATAGACTTGAGTACAGCTGTGAAGCACTTGGACTGATTTTTAGATTGGATTTCCGAATATAGGAAAATGGTTGGAATTCTGTATTAGTTGATGCAAATTCTTTGGTCGAAGAGGTTGGTGTCAACAAAGAATTCAGACATACCGTACTCGTATTCGCAAAAAAGGCTCTTTGATTATGAAGGAAAATATGAAATTCTTTCTGCTCCGGAAGACGTAATGAGGACACAGTACCTACTTCTATTATCACAGATTGCATACAAACAAGTCTCAATTCCCGATTCACAGAGCTTGAACGTTACCAATTCAATTTTGGATTTCTGTACAATATTGCAGCTTTGCGAAATAAACCATACCAAGAAGTTCTAAATAGTTGCAGACAATTACAAACTGCTCTTACTGTAAATAGAAGAGAGGGGAGAGAGGGAGAGTCCGGAGAACATTATAGTGATGTTAATTGTGATGAACTATATCAAGAACTGAACGTATTCTCGAGAACTTTATCTGAAGAAAATGGTGGTGGTATTGCAAAGATTATAAAATATAAAGTACCACTGTACGTGTATGGTGTGTGAGTGGGTCAATACCACTGTGCGTGTATGGGTGGGTGGGTGGGCCAATACCTGTGCGTGTATGGGTGGGTGGGTGGATCAATACCACTGGGTAGCATGATGCATATTTTTTTATGTCATATTACTATGACCCTTCTTGGTAAACAAAAAAATATGGGCGTATTTCTATTATTTCTTGGTTGCTATGCTACTGATTTTTTAATGAGAATTTGGATTTATTGTTAATTTTGATTTTTTACATTCATTTTCATTCTAAATGCTTAAGAAGTATATTTTTACAATAAAATGGAAAGTCTGGTTTAAGTAAATATAATAGTTGGGGGTTTTGGAAGTCACTTCTTTTGGAATTAGGGCCTCGCAAAATAAACTTGCCTAGGGCCCCGTAAGGTCTATGGCCGCCACTGCTTTCTCCCCAGTCCACATTCCTCGGACCAAATGGCACCTTTTATCACATTTGAAAAACTAACTGAGTTACTTTAACCGTTAGCAAAATTTTCAACTAGTTAAAGTTAGAAGTTAAACATTACCAAAACTAACAAATAAGTTAAAAAGTTGATAGAAAAAGTAACAATTAAATTTAATCATTAATTATTTTTAATCGTTAATCCCAAGTATGCCTTTTAGGTATTCAATTTTTTATTTAGAACAAAAAACCTGTATTGCATTGACCTAATCTATTTATTTCTATGGTGTTGCTGTAGAAGTTTAATTTTTCATCTAAGAATTGCTTGTGTAGGGTTAAAATACAGAAAATACCCAAAAACGTTATTAATATGATAAACAACAATCTTAATATGTGTTAGAAAAATATTTAATTTGATTAGAGTGTATTTATTTAGTGAAACAACAAATTGGTGATTGTTAAAACTTTACAATAATATAGGAAAACTAAGCTTCAAAACTTACATTGTCTTACTTTGTACCAGCTTCTATTTGAACTGAGAATGCAGAACATCCATTCATCATAGTCTTCTGTTTCAATCCAGTGGATAAAGCAATATATCAGCCCAAAAAGCAGTTGTTTATGGCTTGCGCTATACAGTCATGTCGCACCACTGACTGGAAGGTGATGGGGGTAGCCACCTGGTGCCGGACTGCGTGTCGCAATCCATTTGTTAATACATTAGAATACAGAAATCTTTATTCCTCAACATCAAGATGAGAATAGTGTCATTTACAATAAATCACAATATTTAATTAAGAGTCTCTTTCAAACTCTTAATTAAACAATACCACTGTTCGTGTATGGGAGGGCGGGTGGGTCAATACCACTGTTCGTGTATAATGGGAGGGCGGGTGGGTCAATACCACTGTTCGTGTATGGGCGGACGGGTGGGTCAATACCACTGTTCATGTATGGGCGGACGGGTGGGTCAATACCACTGTTCGTGTATAATGGGAGGGCGGGTGGGTCAATACCACTGTTCGTGTATGGGAGGGCGGGTGGGTCAATACCACTGTTCGTGTATGGGCGGACGGGTGGGTCAATACCACTGTTCGTGTATGGGAGGGCGGGTGGGTCAATACCACTGTTCGTGTATGGGCGGGTGGGTGGGTCAATACCACTGTTCGTGTATGGGCGGACGGGTGGGTCAATACCACTGTTCGTGTATAATGGGAGGGCGGGTGGGTCAATACCACTGTTCGTGTATGGGAGGGCGGGTGGGTCAATACCACTGTTCGTGTATGGGCGGACGGGTGGGTCAATACCACTGTTCGTGTATGGGAGGGCGGGTGGGTCAATACCACTGTTCGTGTATGGGCGGACGGGTGGGTCAATACCACTGTTCGTGTATGGGCGGACGGGTGGGTCAATACCACTGTTCGTGTATAATGGGAGGGCGGGTGGGTCAATACCACTGTTCGTGTATGGGAGGGCGGGTGGGTCAATACCACTGTTCGTGTATGGGCGGACGGGTGGGTCAATACCACTGTTCGTGTATGGGAGGGCGGGTGGGTCAATACCACTGTTCGTGTATGGGAGGGCGGGTGGGTCAATACCACTGTTCGTGTATGGGCGGACGGGTGGGTCAATACCACTGTTCGTGTATGGGAGGGCGGGTGGGTCAATACCACTGTTCGTGTATGGGTGGGCGGGTGGGTCAATACCACTGTTCGTGTATGGGAGGGCGGGTGGGTCAATACCACTGTTCGTGTATGGGCGGGTGGGTGGGTCAATACCACTGTTCGTGTATGGGCGGACGGGTGGGTCAATACCACTGTTCGTGTATGGGTAGGCGGGTGGGTGTGTTGGGTCGTGAACTCTTCCAAACTGTAGACTGGATCTTTTAGTATCCACTGCCGAAGCCTTCTCCGAAATCCATCTGCAAGACCACCCTTTATTATTGTGGGAAGGAGGTTAAAAAGTTTGGCTTCTGCATAAGATGGCTTCTTTGAGTAAGGTGTGGTTCTGTGACAAGGCAGGTTGAAGTCGTTTGCAGACCTGGATTTCGTATTATAACTGTGGATTTCACCATTATGGATCAA
>JAQJVL010010868.1:0-10778 GCA_035578905.1 Stictocephala bisonia
TTCTTCAAGTGCATGAACAGATGAAAGTCACTAGGAGCTAAATCTGGACTGTATGGTGGATGGCTAAAAACATCCCATTGAAATCGTTCAAGAAGGTCTGGTTTTTCGAGCACTGTGGGGTCGGGTGTGTCATGAAGGAAAATGACGCCAGACGACAATAAACCGCGGCGTTTGTTCTGAATTGCCCTTCGTAGGTTTTTTAAAGTTTCAACGTACGAATCTGCGTTGATTGTTGCCCCACGTTCAATAAACTCCACAAGAAGATTTCCTTTTGCATCCCAAAACACAGTTGCCATTAACTTCCTGCCGGAAAAACCTGCCGAGCTTTCGTTGGTTTGTGTGGCGAGTGTGTATGACCCCACACCTTTGATTGTTCTTTGGTCTCCGGATTCACGTATTTAACCCATGTTTCATCGCCCGTTACAATTCGGTTCAGAAAAGAATGACCATCTTGATCATAGCGCATAAGAAAGTCAATAGCAGAGTCCATTCGCTGGTTTTTGTGGTTTTCTGAAAGAATTTTGGGGACCCATCGAGCACAGAATTTCTTGTAGCCTAACCTTTCTGTCACTATCTCGTACAAAACAGTCCTAGAAATCTGTTGAAACTCATCCCAAAGCTCTGAGATAGTGAACCGTCGATTGTCACGAATCCTCTCGTTGATTTTCTCGACAAGTCCATCGGTAACCACAGATGGTTTGCCACTCCTCTCTTCATCATGTCCGTTTTTGAAATGTCTGACCCATTCCCGAACAACTCCTTCACTCATTACTGCCGGTCCATAAACAGTGCACAGTTCTCTATGAATGGCTGCTGCTGAATACTGCTTGGCTGTAAAAAATCGAATGAAAGATTGCACCTCACATGTGGCGGGACTATCTATGACAGACACCATTTTCACAAGCTACAGAAAACGAACTAGCGCTCGGACAACCTTCACAGCACCACGGCTGGATGCCGACTGACGAGACCTGCTTGTCAATGCTACTATGGCGGCACTATCCCCTCCACTTCCTATTCTATGAGCAACCGGAGGTTACTTTCCGAATGGCCCTCGTATAGTAATTGATAGTTGTTTTTATTAATATACAACTAAAACTAAAATTTCCAAGTGACATAGTACTCCTTTTATCATTAATTTAAAGTAATGTATAAAAAAAATAGTCTATATGTTCTATAGTGAGCAACATTTCTTTAATTTTGTTAAAACTGATTAATTAATGTGTTTTTATATTTGATTAAATATTTTAGGTCCTTAATATTCAAAACTTTGTTTAAATATACTTTTTTAACTTTAGGTTTTATTAATATATCTTCGTTAACATTTGTAGTTCTAGGTATTATAAAATATCTTTAACACTTTATAGACAAAAATATGTATTATTGGTAAAATGTTTAAATCTGTAAAAAGGAGGAAGGCTGCTTGTCTTTTGGGTTTAAAAGTAATAATTCTTATGAAATGTTAAGATGACACAGCTCTTAAAACTTAAATTTTCATAGCATGTTACAATACAATGAACATGAATGCCTAAAACAAGCCTGGAAAATAATTAAATATAATTTATTCACTTGTGTGAATTCTGCAATAAAGTATATTTATGAAGCACTTTAACGCTGAACACTCCACATTAAAAAGGACAACTGTCAAGGAAGCCCTTATTATAGTCAAGTGTTAAGTTATGGATTGTTTTCTTATATGTTTTTAGTCTTGATAACTAAGGATAAACTTTATAAAATTTGTAGTTAGCCGTTATTAGTATTTGGAGTTAATTTACAGAAGCGGATCTAGTGCTTGGTCAAAATATGTAATACCATTGCGGAACTAGCATGCTAGTTAGATAATCCTCAATGTAGTAGGCATCATTTACACGGAAAACTACAAAATGTTTTGTGGTTTGGTAGTCACTATTTAATTGGATTCATAAAATTGTGATGTGTTTACCATCATGAGAGAATATAAATTAAGAAGGGAGTTTTGTATGTAATTTATTTATTTTAATATTTCCACTTAGTTATTTTTATCTGCCATTACTGCAACAAGTTTTGTAACTGGGTATATTTTCATCAAACATGTTCTGAGGTGATGAAAATCCCACACTATATAAAATATTAGGTTAGGTTAAAGGGCATTAGGCCAAGAATTAGTATATTAGGAGAGAAAAGACATCAGCAACTTACTTAAGAAGACAAGTCCACTCACTAACACCACAGTAGTATTAAACAAATACAATATTAACATATGTTGCAGCACAAATGTTCTGTGCCATTGACTCTTATCTCAGGTGAGTCTACTCTCTACTCACCTGAGGAAAGTGCACAGAACATTTGTGCTGTAACTTGTATTATTATTGTATTTGTCTGCCACTACCACAGATAACTAACTCTACCCAGACAGCTATCTGGGTATATGGGAAAAGCCCATTACACGGCCATGATCTTTGGATGCGACTTTACTGCATTGAACTGCCTCCCTCTCTTAAATAAGGTAAACTGAACGAGACCCATTTGTGTGTTGACTGAGTTCAATCATGCAACGCCGCCCAGTTCACAGCCGCTTCACACGCTTTAAAGCGGACAGTTCACACAATACAAAAAATTTGTTAACACTTTTGTCATGGGGATGAGCTATCTGGATAATTAGTTCTGGTAGTGAATCTGTAGTTCTAGTGGACTTGTCTTCTAAGGTAAGTTTGTTGATGTCCTACCTCTCCTAAAATAATATAAAGTATTAAAATACATTTCTGTAAATATCAGATATTTTTAGATAAAAAAAACCTTTAACATTTCAATTTTGTCCACTTTCATCCAAGTGTCAGAATAAGGCCTTATAAATGTTGGTATATAATGTTTTATTGTATATTTAGGCTGTACCGGTATTTAAAATTTGGAATCAGTTTCTAGTTGTTTATTCTGGGCACTTTTTAAAAGAGAGAACATTTTTCAGTCAGCGAAATTGCAGTTAAAAGAACACTGAATTTGGAATTGAAATCAAAATTGAGTATCTTTTGGTTATTGGGCATCCTTTATATTGAGTATTGTGCAGAGTACAAAATATAATACTCAGAGTACAAAATATTGTGCAGAGTAATTTAGTTCAATATCAAATTGTTTGATTATTAAATTGGCATTAAAACAGAATCACTCCATTGCAAATCATTTAAGGTCAAAATAAATTAAAATTACCTCATCGTATTGACATTGTTCATGTAATTATATACGTTTTAATAAAAGATATTGGCAGTTTATCAATTATGCTACATGGACTATCATAATATAAAATTTATTTAAAATATCACAAATTAAATTTACTAATATTACTGTTGCAGATGTGTGCTTGTGGAGAAAGTATTAGGCAAAGAGCGCTAAGGTTTCCAGTTTTTGCAGAACAATCGGATGGAGAATCCTTGGACACAGCAATGCGTAATGAGATTGAATCATCCAAATCTGAAGAAGTGTGCCTTAGAAAAGAACAAAACTTTCTGTCAGACAGTAATAAGAGTGTAGTTAACGATTCAAAAAGTGAAAGTTTAGATAGGAATACGAGTATGTGCGAACAACGGACAAACGTTAGTTCACGTGAATGTCCAGTGCTTATTAAAAATGAAGAGTTGCAGCTGAGACTCGACAGTGATACTATAAGTTACCAGACCTCAGATGAAAAGGCCGCTCAGTTCTCCCCTCATGCAACATCCCAGAGTGATTCCGGTAAGTTTCAATGCTCTTGCAATCTCTGCAGTCTTAGCCACTGACAGGATGGCACCTTTTTATGTGTGCATATTTCAGTTGTCTTACTTAGTTTCAAAATTCAGACCTAAGTTTCAAAATCTCTAGATTTATGTTGAAACTTTTGATATTTCAAATTGTCCTTGTTCATATTTTTTATATATACTCACAATAAATAGACTTGCATCTGAAAATAAAATACAATAAAAATACAGATTATAAAAGTTTTTGTTATCCTTTTTTCTGTTAGCAATATCGGAAACAGGTGAACGTTACACAGCAAAATTTATTATGATACGATTATTTTAGGTTTGGTTAAAGTGCACTAGTCCAGGAATTAGTATATTGCAGAGAAAAGATCAGCAACTTACTTAAGAAGACAAGTCCACTCACTAACACCACAGTAGTAGTAAACAAATACAAAAAAATCCCATTATTAAAAATTTTCTGTATCAGCTAGACCTATTATATTAGCCGACTACATGTATGGTTTTCATTCGATTAAGCCAGGTTTTCATGAATTTCTTTTAAATTTAATATAAACTTTTATAATTTAAAACTTTTAACTTTAAAATTTATTTTTAGTAAACCTGATTAGTTATTACTATCAATCCATTGAACTACAGTCTTTGTCATCCAGATTTTCAAATTTGATTATATAATTCCAAATATAATCAAAAAAATGCTTTACTCAGTGGTTGTACAGCAACTTCTAGCATTGACTGTACATGACGAGTTCTTGTTCCACATGACACATTGTCTGACTCAAATGCTTCCGTTTGTCTCAGACCCACCCGTCCACCCATACACGTACAGTGGTATTGACCCACCCACCCATACACGTAGTGGTATTGACCCATCCACCCACCCATACACATACAGTAGTATTAACCCACCCGCCCACCCATACGTGTATGAGTGGGTGGGCCAATACTACTGTACGTGTATGGGTGGGTGGGTTGGTCAATAACACTGTACGTGTGGGGGTGGGTGGGTGGGTCATACTACGATATATATAGAAAAGTTGTAATTCCTAGGGCTGCTATTAATAATAATGTTATAATAAAAAATAATAACTACAAATATGGCTCTAATTAATTGGATATTCACAATACTAGTTATCGTTCTGCAGAAATTAGTGCTGTAATTTTTGGGTACGGAAAAGGTTTCTCCATTGTACGATTTGTTTCTGCAGACGTATCTTCCGTTCTGCGATAATGTCACCCTGTCACACGTTATTCTGCTTTGGGGGTTATAACTCTAATTTTTCTTGGTATTCTGTCCTCTCCTTCGTCGTCAAACATACCCATACCACCCAATTATTGATTTTATTATTTTTTTTTTCTCAGGCTTTCCTCTACCAGGTCTTAATATATTCCTAATATTTACATTCCTAATAATTCTATCCTCTTTTTGTCTTACCCGTAATTTCTCTACAAAACTCATTTAGCCCCACATGTATCCTGCTCCAATTCCTCTTTGTCTTCTTCTAAGTCTTAGCTGCATATTTAACTCAAGTATTATGGATTATTAATGTAGCTTCCATAGCTTATTCATTCTTATCCATTAAGAGATGTTTCACTTTGATTAAATCTAGCTCCTTTTCCTCGCCAGCAATCCAACTGTCAAATCTACCACTACTGTAACTCATCATTATTGCCCCCCAAGTATGTTAACTGGTCCACTAATTTATTTCTCTTCCTTCTATCTTTATTTATTCACCCAAATATACATTTCTTCCCACTACCATAACTTTGTTCTTCCCTACACTAATATACAATCCTATTTCTTTCATTTGTGCAGTCCAGCAATTACATTGTTCTTATAACTCATTTCATTTTCCCCATATCACAAATCTTCAGCATACATAATTACTTTTACTCTATTCCCTACTATGCTTTTCACCTTTCGTACGATTACTTTGGAAGTAATCATACGAAAGGTGACTACATTAAACAACGTTTGGGTAAGGACAGTCCCTTGTTTGAAGCCTCATTTTACTTCAAACCATTTTGTATTTCCTACACAGTTGATTTCACTTATTCTCTTATGTACCGATCTTCTATTTCTATTTCTCTTAGGCTTTCCCTAACTGCTATTCTACCAACTAAATCACATACATGCCTTCTTAATGTCTTTAAATATTAATATCAGCTTTTTATTTTCCTCCCAGTATTTTTCAATCAGCTGTCTGGTGGGTGAAAATAAGATCAACTTTACTTCTTCCAAGGCTAAACCTTGCTCTTCACTAAGTGTTTCTTCAATTCTATCCTTTATTCTGTTAAAAACTACTTTCTCCAATACCGTTGCAGCATGGTTCATTAATGATACACTTCTATAGTTACTACATAATGTTTTAATTCCCTTCTTGTACAGCGTAATGATGTCACTCCTCTCCCAGTAGTCCAGTGCCTGTACACTATCCCATACACTGGAAAATATTTTCATAAGTTCATTTCATAAGTTTTTTGGGTTATAATTATTCCTCCAAATGTTGTAATCATTTTAACGATAGCTTTGTCTAGTCAAGGTGCTTTCCCTTTCTTCATATTATTCACAGCCACCTCTAACTCATACCATATTACCCTATATACTTCATACTTTATTCCTTCTCCACGTTCTTTCTGATTTGGCGTGTGTAAACAGATTTTTCCACAAGTCTTATTTCCTCGTCTTTCTCAACCAGCCTGCCATCTTCTGATTTGATAGTCTTTGCGTCCTCTGAAGCTCATCTCCTACTTCTCATCATTTTATACATAATTTTGTTCTTGATATTTATGTCTTCCTACAATTTCCTTGTAAAATCTCCCCTTGCTTCTTTTGAAGAGTGGGGGCTAAAACTAAGTTATTTTTATTCTAATTTAGATAGAAAAATTATACATTCTAAGTAGAAAAAGGTAGATTAAAAAATTATGTCTATAGAATAAATATTAGGGAAAAGCTATCAATCAATAACAAAATGAATAATATTTCATAAAATACTTCTTTCTCAACACGTCAACAGGTAGACATTTTGTAGCAATGAATATTATGATGAAAAAATTTTCAGCTTAGAAAAAATTCACTGTCAACAGAAATGCAGCTAATTATTTAAGTTATGTCATTAAAAAAAACACATTCGTGAAATGGGACATTTTGAACTCATAGAAAAACTTTTGTGCAAGATAGTCAACCAATCACTTGAACAAGTAATTTTTCCAAATATAGTGAAATATACAGAACTAAAACACATCTTTTATATTATTTTGTAAATATTTTTGGAAACATCTTTAACAATATTTCTGCTATCATATACCTACTTTTTACTGTAGCTACAATTATTTGTATGTTTTTAGGTATTGGCAGCACTGATGATGAGTTGAAGTCGACAAACGATAAGTGTTTCTGTGTTAGATTAGACACTTGGACCAAAACTCCTCCAACATTATTAACAATTAAAAGAAAAGTTAACTCAAATGAGTATTCATCACTGGGACAGTTCAATAAAGAAATGGAAGATATAATACAAACTGTTCAAGGAACTGAACTATTGAACCTTTATTACCAGTCATTAGAAGATGTATTTCCATGGTTTGACCCAAAATCATCTGAAGTAATTGATCAAACAACAAGAATTAATTCTGTTGACACTTTCACCACAGCTAAGTTTACTTCGTTAGAAAAATCTGAGGATGATGAATTAGAAAAATGTGCTGAATTGAAAGGAAAACTGAATAGAACTTGTGATTACTATTATAACATAAACACAGTTGCTGATTCTAGAATATGTGTCCTATGCAAACTAGTGGGGGAAGGAGAGACTACTGAGGAAGGGAGGTTGCTTTACTGCGGCCAGAATGACTGGGTACACACCAACTGCGCCCTTTGGTCCAATGAAGTATTTGAGGAAATCGATGGATCTCTTCAAAATGTTCAAAGTGCTATTTCTAGAAGCAGACATATTCGATGCTCTAAATGCAGTAAAAAAGGAGCAAGTATAGGGTGTTGTAATAGAAGCTGTCCGGAAGCATATCACTTTAATTGTGCTAAAAATAGTGACTGTGTATTTTTGGAAGATAAATCTTTATTTTGTTTAAATCATAAAAACGATACCAAAGTAGTTACAAGAACTCTAGTAACAGCATCAGATTTTGTTGTATCTCGACCTATATATGTGGAGTTGGAGCAGAAAAAAAAGAAATGCGCTGCGAAGCATAACGTCCAAGTAATGATTGGCTCTTTGACAATTAATAATCTCGGAGAATTTGTGCCTGATCTGTCAGATCAAACTTATTCAATTATTCCATGCAATTTTCAATGCACACGTTTGTTTTGGTCCTCTACTGAACCCTGGAGACTTATACATTACACAATCAAGACAAAGATAGTGTACACTGTATCAGATACCCCTACAGATAATGACAAGAATATAACCATTGACCATTCAACACAACAAAGTATTAGTATCCAAGAGCAAGCTGTAAATAAAAGTAATGACCTGTTAAAAAACGAAATTAAGGAAGTAGTTGATTTTATTTTAGAATCAGTTTGCTCTAAAGATGAGGAAGATACACAAGCGCCCGCTGACCTCCTTCCTCCAGAATTAAAGCAAGCAATTTTTGAAGACCTGCCACACGATATACTGGATGGTATATCAATGCAGGATATTTTCCCTAAGCTAATGACTTTAGATTTCTCTTCTGTAGAAACCAAACCAAACCTCTGTAGAGAATACCAAAGTACGACTAAGCCAAAGAGATTAAAGCTAGAAAATAGCAAACCAGCTATCAAAAAGCAATCCCCAGCTAAACTGAAAGTCCAAAGCAATGTTAGTAGAGTTAAGACTAATTCTCAGTGTAGTATTATTTTGAAAAGAGTGACAACTATTCAAAGTGAAGGCATCAAAAGAGTAAATACATTTGATGAAAAGGAAAATAAAGATGATTGGAGCACAGCAAAAATACTACAAATAGATGGTGCTGGAGATTGTAGTGAAAGTAGTGATTCTGGATCACCAATTAATGATCGTTTCAGAAATTCCTTCACTGTCAAGAAATTGTTCCAAACACAGACTTATAGAAAACCACGTATATTGCAGGTTGATGGTGTTGACGATTCTTGTTGTACAAGTAGCTCTAGTAGTAGTGAATGTGGAAGTCCAATCAGAGATGATAATACATCTTGGAAATTGGGACAAGTTGATGGAGCAATGGATTTTTGTAATGGAAATGATCCGTTAGAAGAAAATCCTGTGAAATGTACTCGATGTCATAGAACATACCGTACTGCTCAAAGTTTTGAAAGACACTTGCAGAGTTGTAGTGCTGATTATATTCTTTCTTGTAGTGAAAGTGACTCCAGCGAAGAAGATAAAGTCAGCAGCCCTGAAGTTGAATGCCCAGTTGGTAACCAAGTACTCTTCTATAATTCTGAGACGACAAATTTGTACAACCAGGAAGAAGATATTAACTTACCTGAATCTGATTCAAATAAAGCATCAAGTTTATATGACACTCCTGTTTTAATAAATACAGATTCAACCAACTGTATTCCAGAACATTGCAGTCCAAAGGTAAATGGAAGTGATCTATTTGAAGACCATTTTTGTCAAAGTGCAGATACAAACCTAAAAAACAGTATTGTACCAACAATTGTTCAAACCTCCCAACTCGCTCTTTCTCCCAAACAAAATACAATCTCTAATTATGAAAGTGCACATTCACCAGTGATACCAACATTACTACCTGCAGAAAAATCACCTACTAAAGTCCAGCAGATAAGAACATATTCTAGAAAAAAGAAAACTCCTTGCAATTCGGCATCAGAGTTGTGCCAATATAAACCTGCCGTGGTTGATTATCAGGCACCAGCTGTGTCACCAACACTCATTATCCAACAAATACCCACACACAGTTCTGTATCCCCGTACATAGAAAGTTTACCATCTCAAACTACTTCTAATAATATCCAGTATCAATTCATCGCCACAATCGATGCACAAGAAAAGCCTCAAGTGCCTCTAACCATTCAATTACAGCCTCAAATCAACATTCAACCTGTTATACCGACTGTGCTTGGAACAATAATTCAACCGAATGGAGTTGAGCAGTTGGTAGTAAATACCCCGACACCTACAGTCGAAGTGTTAAATCAACAGCCTGTTTACATTGCTAATATGAACCAACCTGTGTACATGGGGATGGAAACTGTGATTAGCAACACTGTCATGTCTTCCAGCCAATTTGTCTCTGGCATGATGACAGGCAGCAGTTATTCAGCAACTACAACACAGGTGTTCCAAGCTTCCAAACCTGTCGTAGACTTGCCTCCTCAAAGCTACATTGTTGTAAATACTCAGTCCAATGCTATTCCAGATACAATCCCCCAAAATATATATTCTCCTCAGAGTTCTCAGCCGTGGACATACAATTATCAAGAGACTTACAAAGTTAAGGAAAGAACAACATACCAGCAAGTAACAAGAAAAATAATACAAGAGGAAAACAAGATGGATTGTTTAAAAATAGTCAACTCTACTCAAGCTCCAATCATAATGGAGAAACCAGTTGTTCAAGAAGTTACAGTAGAAAAAACACATAGTTTTCACAAAACTGCTACCATTCCAAATTTGGTTAATAATATAAATCCATTAATTGTAAATAGCAGAAATAATCACAAACCGCCCATCATCAATAATAGCATTGTGGTAAATGAGTTACCAAAACAAATTACATCAGAGTGTAGTTACCAAAGTGCTGAAAAGCTGGATTTACCAGTTAAACTTGAATCAATCAATGGAAAAACTTACAAAGAAATAAATTGCCATCAATTAGATTTAGCAAAACTAAATTGTAGATCTCAAGATAACCAAGACAGTATTAAAAATTGTAATTCCCAAGAAAAGAAGCACATCTGTCGTAACATTTTAGATAAGCCAGTTAAACCTATAATAACAAAGGTAAATTCAAAAACGAAAAATTGCAATTTTAGTGTAAATATTATTAATACAAAAACAAAGTCAAATCCACACTATTATTCTAACGTAGACATAAGTTTCCCAATTCCAGATTCAAAGG
>JAQJVL010010869.1:0-10769 GCA_035578905.1 Stictocephala bisonia
TTCAAATTATGTTGAAAAGACGTTATCGTATTATGGTTTCTAGTTTATTTTTGACAAATTTCTTCCATGTTTTTCTTTTATTGTTTTTAAATTTTTATTTAATTCCAGAACATAGGGATTATGTTGAGTAGATCTTGTACTTTAGCCTATTTGAACGTAGATGGTTATATTAACTGTTATGTAGGCTATAATGGCTTTATTTCAATTTTATGGTTTATCTTATATTAAAATCTTGCTCAATCGTGTTTATAAAAAGTAGCCGTTTTTAACAATATTTTTGAATTTATATGTTTTTGTTGTTGAGCACCAGACGTACACTGCAAGCACTACCTGGGTTTCCTGCAGTAACCTGGGTTTAGTATTTGTTCTAAATACGACTGTATTTATGTTTTGTGTAATAGGTCACAATTATATATAATTTTGAAACCAAAATAACCTGACAAGAGTAAGCCTATAAAATATTCATATCGACACCCTAAAATAAAATAAATACATTTAGGCCACAACACAAGTATACCTAGTACTCAACTTGACTACCCAATTGTCTTCATTACCTAAGCTTGTAGAGGCTATTATTATAATTTGTTTGTAATTCAGTTAATACTGTATATTATTGTATATTGTGGAAAATAAAAATGAACCTGGATTTAAGTGTGACATTAAAATACAAAAATAAAATTTAACAATAAGGTAAACTACTTCAATAACCGAACAAGATTAATATTCGACAATTTCTAGGTGTGCATAGTCAATCTGTACCATGGTTCCTTACAGGGTTACGTTTTCATAGATAATAATTTCGCATCTGTGAAGATGTTGTCCTGTTTATGCCAGTGGCAGTTTTAACATAGTTTAAAACGTTGATTAGAGACAACGGTCCAAAAACCTTTAATAACTTTTAGTTGGATCTCCCGGAATTTGAACACGTGGCCCTCTGAATGTGAAACGTAAGTGCTAACCACCAGACTAGAAGGAAGCATAAATTATTTGTTAAACCCAGCATATCATTAAAACTTTTTTATCTTTACATTAATATTATAAATTAAATCTTTTGAATTTACATACGCATGTACACACATCACTTCTGGTACCAACAATAGTAAGCAAAGTGAATCATTGGAAATCTTTGTGACTATGCTGGCCTTTTCTACAGGGAAGGGGGTTGTTGGAGGGGGAAATCATTAGGGGAGTAAATTACTCGTCATAGAGCCGTGCAGTAATCGATCACGACAAGCCTTTTGAATATGGAACGTCTCATTTGATTGTATACGGAAGTATCTTATATTTAATGTTAGGACATAACATATCACAAAGATCAATAGGGTTCATCGTTTTTTCTCAGTATTATTTTTTTATTCTATTGACTATAATCTTTGTTTTATGTTTTAAATCAAAGGTTTTTTGTTCTTCAAAGATATGTACTGTGCTTGTGAAAAGTAGTAAATGTATATGAATTAAAATAATACATGTTAAGATTACATTTTTGTAATGTTCTTCCTGTTTTAATTTGTATTACCATAATTACCCGTTCAAATTACCTAACACATGAACATATAAGTACAAAAGAACAGTTTAATCTCCAATATCCCTACTAACTAATAAAGTCCATTTGTTTAACTACAGTAACACATTTGTTGTTTGTTTTTGTTCGTATTATATGTGTTTTTAAGCTATCGGATTTTGAATCTGAGGATATATATTTTCCAATGTGTTAAGTGGTTTTGTGATGTCAGTTGTGATTAAGTGCAGTTTTACATTTCAAGTTAGATCACGTTTTAGTTAGTTGATTCAACTTCATATTCAATACAGGCTTTTTTAGACGTACTGTACTACTAATTCATTATATTTTTAACAATTAATTATTTTCTAGCTACATCCATATTACAATAATTAATGATAATATTGATCCAAGTAGTTATAGAAAAAATTATTGTTTTACCATGTAATCTTTACTTATCATACTAAAATATAAAATGTAATACTAAGTTACCAATAATAATCGTGCTATAATTAGGGTTGAATCAAAGTCTTTAGTGCCCTATTCTTTCCAAGTATATTTAGATTCACGTACTAAAAATAATTGTATAGTGTAAGAATTTCTATTTCATTTCTCTATTGTTTACAACAAATTATTTTTGATTAACAATAAGCATCATTGTCATAGATGAATCTAATTCCATAAAATAAATACATATTTTAAACATATATTCAAACATTCCTAGGGTACATTTGTAAAATGAACATTTTATCTTGAAAAGGAAAAAAAATAACTTTTGTTAAATACGTGATATTTTTATCAAACCATTTTTTAAATTACCAGACCCTTATCACAAAATATTTTTAAAAATATTTTTAAGAAAAAATGTGTAAACTGAAACTTATATTTTTCTCATACATTTTACTGTTTTACTACTAAACTTTAAGCACCTAATTAACGTCTTAGTATTTTTTCCATCCTGTGATAGTTTAATTTCACATGTTTTTGTCATAATGAATCATGAAGCATGAGTTAAAGCATATATATGTTTTTAAATAGAATGTTTTGTTGTCAACATTTTTTGTGTAGTAGAAATAAATCAATAGTTACAGGATAAACATACTGAGATTGGTCATCATATATTATTACAGACTACGTCAATTCGGGACAGTTCCGCCCCTTGGTATAATTGGTCACTTCCGGTTACTAAACCAATCGGGAGGCTCCTAGACACTGAGAGTGTTTTATTATGACAGATAATGGAACTTAAGGTGAAGATAGAATGTTCTAGCTTGGAGGTCGACCTTCCATATCCCATCTCTTGAGTTTTCTGAATTGCAATGGTACCCTATTGAAAGACACCCTTTGGCTGAATAGTCAGTTTCAGTGTTAATCTACAGTTTACAAACGTCAGTGTGCAGCCTGGAGTGGAAGTTTACTTGTGACAGTAAACTGATAAGTGGTAAATAGTCAAAGTTCACGAAGAGTGACAGACAATGAATTATTTAATAGCACTGTAAAAGCATTACAGTGATGGATGAAGTCAGGAAAACATATTTTCCATTATCAGACTAGGGCGACTAGAGGAAAATTAACTTGTTTTGAGAAAATGCGTTATTTAATCTAACATATTTTAAGTTTATGCACATAATTTTGGTTGGGTAGAACTGTTAGAACTCTAGCTATAGAAATTTTATCCGTGATTATCTCGGGTATTTAGTATTTATAGACATTTTTTTTCACTGTATAATTATGCATCATTATTATTATTAAGACACCGATCATCAAGATATGGGCGAATATAAGGGGGCGAATGAGTATAGATATACGAGTGTAGTCATTGTTACTAACTAAGGTCGATTTTTCTTCAGAAAGAGTTTTTTATTAATAGCCCAACAACCAGGAAAAGTAAGGGACCTACAGCTTTACGTAGAATCCAAACCACGTAGTGTTGGTCTGATTTTCAGCTTACTGATAAGTCAGACATTCAGTTCTCTTCTCTACACAACACCCGAACCTTGAATACCATAAAGATGGACACTCCAGACCTTTGTAGTATTGTCCACGTCGATAGCTACCATTGAACGGACGCCCTCTCGGTATTGAGAGGACCGAGCATAAAGCCTATTGCCTATAATCTCCTCAAAACTTTATCCCCAAGTAGCTGGGTTACAGCACTATGCCATCGGTGCCGACTCAAAAGATAACTTAACCTTTGTTTAGTAATGTTTAAAAGATTCTTAAATGTTATATTTTTATGTATAACTATATTATTATATCGTCTTATTTAGTGAAAAATATTTTTTAATATATCTTAAAATCGTAATTAACGTGACCATTCAGAAATTTATCATGTTGTAAAAATAAATAATTTTCTTCGTTACATTCTCAATCTTACCCGGTTTATAAACTCTGAAATTATTTACATATTTATTAATTACCTTAATTTAGTTATAAATATTATTTATTTTGTGTTTTTTCATTTACTATGTATGATTTACTATCTTTAAAGAATATAACACAGCTCTTTACGAGATTTTACTTAATGTTTTCATAAAATTATTGCACACTATTAACATTTAATATTTATTTTTTAAACAATATACAGTTTGTATTTAATCTAACCTCACCATTTAGAGCACCCCTGTGAAAATAATGTTCAAGGCAAAGCCAATCAATGACACGGTCTTTGGCAGACGAAAGGGCGGTATTAGGGGAGGGTTAAGCAAAAGTCATTACGCGAGTAAATTACTCGGTCTGGAGTCAAGGAGTAATCGATTACGAGGACCTATTCACCGAGGGTTGTCCGGTTCCAAATAATCCCTCAGTGACGGTGGAACAAAATGTCGGTCATGGGACTATTGAGTAAACATCTGTTATTGAATAAAGACTGGTCCTGTCCATGAATAACCTTGAAAATATTATATTTACTATGCATTGTATTTATTGTTGAATATAATTGTTTTAATGTTCAAATTTTCGAGTATTAATGTTAAAAGCATAAAACAATACTTCAATATTTAAATTGTTACAAATAAACATACATAATAAATATAAACAAAACATTTGTTTTTTTATACAAATATTACTTATAAACATTTGCATGAAAATGTATTAATCAGTAATAGCATGTATACCTTAAAAAGATTTATTTGTATTACATAAAAAGGGATTTCCTTTATTTGGATGACATAAATTAATTATGTTTGCCAGATAAATCATCTAGTTAGTTCTAATATTCGTGCAATTGCAAATATTTGCACTATTTCTTACGTTTACTATTTATAAAAGTACGTACAAAAGTATATAAACAATTGTACTTTTCCGGTATTATGACCAAGAAAGCTTACAAACATTTAAACTGATCATACCAGCTATTGCATGATATTAACGCTGAACTTAACAGTTTAAAATTGTATTCTAGCTGTACATTTGTTACTTATTTCATAACTAGATAAAATATTGATTATTATAAATCGTGATAATGGCGTTTAGTGGTACGTTAATAATTGTTAACCTGTATTATAAAACTATATATTATTTTATGATGTATAACGTTACGAGCATTGATAATACCATTAATGCCCAACTAATATTAATAACAGACATGTAAAAATAATTAAGCTAGGACATTTTGTGCATGTTGGGGAAAACAAACAGTGTAATTAATTTTTTCATTTTACATTATAATTTAATAAACAATTTGCAAGACTATCCGAGCTAATTTTTAAATGAACTGAGTTTATTTTCTAATCATTGTTTAGTTTCTAAAACAAAAATAACATCTACAACAGTAAGACCAACATATATGAATAAAGTCTGTCAAGAAAGAAAAAATGTTTATTATTTTGGTAGCCCCTTTTTCATGCAGTTTTTAATCATTTTTATTAAGTAATTTAATATTTCTAAACTGTAGGAACAAAATTAAACCTATATTCAAACCTTACAAGGTTAACATTTCTCACATATAAAGTTAATGTTTCATAAAAAAGAATTTTAAATGCTATTACTTTTGTTTTAAAGTGCATACAATATCAGACAAATTATTATTTTTATTTGAGATCCATGGACTATTTGCTAACACCTAGTACTTGACATATGAGGAAAAGGAAGCAACATAACACTCTTAAAATACGAAGTAATTTCTAAAAAACTAAATTTTCTGAAAATCGATCTTAAATAACATACACATTCATGGCTGATCACAAAGCGTTGTTATATCCGAACTTCTTAAATTTTCGTTTGATAATAGGCCATTTTCTAATAACTGTAAGGACAATCTGTATATAGTGGTCAATACAATTAAAATATTTATGTAATAAACTGCATTAAATTAAAGTCTAGAATAAACTGAGTTTGTTATCTTGATTTTTTCCGTTTGTATTATTTTGTTTCAGGTATAGAGAAAACATTATTTTACTTAGTTTAAGGTAAGTTCTCTAAAACAATATTGAATTCGTTTCAAAATATTTTAAATGTTCATAAATAAATAGCAAGATAAAAACATTTCCAATTAGTTATAAATGTATCACCTATAGAAGGAAGGAAGTATTGTATGTTTTAGCTCGATTCCTAATTTGACATCAAGGAGTGAATATGAAATTAATAGGAATGGTCAATTCAAATGACGCTAGAACGTACAAGTATAGTTGTAACATGAATAGAGGAATTTAGTACTATGACTCGTTTTTATGGTGCAGTTCGCAAGGATTTTTGTGGTGAGTTCAGCCCATGAGTGTTGTAGTTACTAGTTTCTAGTCCCCTGTTTCTTTTCAAATTGGCAAATAAAATGCTATTAGATATTTTAAATGCTTTTAATATTTAATAATCTCTTCAGTATATTGTTAATTGGAAATATTTCTTTACTTTGTTATTTCAATTGTATATTTTTCATAACTGTATGTATGTGATATTTTTAAAGAAGACACAACTTTATAAATAATCCATCGCAATCTATAAGCAAGTACATTAATATGGGTTATTAACAATAATGGAAAAAAATAGCTTTAAATTAAGCTAATGCTGTAAGTACATTTTTAGGACACAAGTGTTATACCTGTCCAAACGATGTGTTTGTTTTTTAAAGCAATTGAAGCGTAGAAAATATCTACCAAAGTTACCAATCATGAACTGTCAAATGTCGAAAAAAAACTTTTGAAGAACAATATGATTTATTTACATGTTTAACCTAGGTCCAGGATTTATGAATTACTAATAATAATTTATTTGTCCTGGGTGTAAATAATGATTTATGACAAGTTCAATTAACAACCCACTATATCGCCACTTTTAAAGAATATATTTAAATTACTATATACTTGAGTAAAATATTTCCTTACATTTAATGAAAATGGGATGCAACGCTTTTAACTAAAACTTAAAATAATATAACAAACGGTCTAAATGAAAGTTCTTTCTCTAATTATATCGTTTGTCGTAAACATTGTTCAATGTTTACTGTTCTAATTAGTAAATATGATTGGAGCTAATGGAGCCAACATATTATCAGAACAAATTACTTAATACAAAATGTAATTAGTAATTTGAATAAAATACTACTATACAAGAAAATGGATTTCCTTAAAAGTTATGGTCAATAGTGATTACAAAAACTATTAGATTTTTATATTACATTAAAAATATTATATTGTAATTGTATGTGGTAAATTTAGAAAAAAGATCATATGCACATTAAGTAAAATGTTGTAGGTCATCTTAAAAAGTTGTTTTCCTTGTAAGACTTAAAACTAGAAATTAAAGAACCCTTATACACTACATAAAACATGCCACAAGTTTGAAAAATAACAATTTATTATTTTGTAAAAACTAAAAGATAGTACTACTCAAGTATGATACTCAGTTCTTAGACTGACTATCAACCAACATGGACACTTCTGTATCTCTGCACGGATAATGTATATATATTTTTGTCAGAACTACAAATTAAAAAAAGAGTGGTAGTTATTTTTCAAGAAAAACTTTTAAGATTGTAAAAATGTATATTCATATAAATGTCATATTTTCATACATTAACATATTATGCTGATACTGTTTCATAAAAGGTATAGTGTGAGTTTAAAAATGTATATTTATTCAATTTATTTACAAAATCTTATATATCAATGTGGCAATAATGTTTAGATATATAATTAAAATTGTTCCATTGTAAATTATATTTATTTGGTATTTTTATACGTTTGAAATAAATTGATAACCGCTTTATTTATTTTCATAAAACTGTTTAAATTGAAAAGAAAATGTAACGAGGAAATTGCTTTATCATGAGGGAAAATTATTTGGTGTCGGAGTTGATTAAAATAAATGTTTACCTAAGTCAATAAAGGGTGCTGGAGACATCTGCCCCGTTCCAGGACTTTTGTTGTCCTTTTATCGGAAAATAGAGGGTAAAAGCCTATTCTACTCCAGTGGGCCATTTATTCTGGGGGTTTCACAAAATCAATAAAGTTAGTAAATTTTAGTTCACCTTTTGAACATGTATAAAATATAATTTAATTAATAATGTGGTATTTATAATGTTTACAAATAATGATTTATATAAGTTTTAATTCAAATGTTAAGATTTTTAAATGTAATAAATATATTGTAAAGAATGTGCATTATATGCTTTTAATGGTAATAGTTTCCTGTCGAGAAGTAATTTGTTTACAGAAAATTCACTGCTTTTAAAAATAATAATAATGATAATAATTATAAATAAATGTTCAGTACTTCTGTTTTTTTTATCATAACAATTAGAATTACTTTTTTCATAAGATAATAAATACTATACTAACTTTTACTAACCATGTACTACATTCTTTGCAGCCCACTTTCATACGTATCTTTTAAAGAAATACACGTCAATATGAAAAAGGAATATCCTTTATTTTTGCTATATTTTGGTTGTTCATAAGCCCATACACGTTTAGTAGTATTGAAATCGTCTAGAAGCACATATGTTACCACAGAAAAACAATTTACATAAAATAACAATATCTGTACTAATTGCACAGTGTTGTACTTGGGTACAAAGTATTGTGCAGATTGTTGGAGCTACCCCAACACAGAATCCGCTCAGTGGTTGTCATCGGTGTGGAAGCCATTGTGAAGTTTGGTGTGTCCATGTTGGGTGGTAATCAGGGTCAGAATGTTGAGTAGGAAAGATAACTGAGTGAAAGTCAGACCAACACTTCGTGGTTCGGATTCCACGTAAAACTTTAGGTCCCCTAATTGCCCTAAAATTTGGGCTATTAATAAATGGCTATTGCTAAGGACCAGTCAACCGTAGTTGGGAACAAAGACTACGATCGTTCATATACACTCATCCACCTCTGACAATAACGCTTATCACTACGATCGTTCATCTACACCCATCCACCTCTGACAATAACGCTTATCACTACGATCGTTCATCTACACCCATCCACCTCTGAAAATAACGCTTATCACTACGATCGTTCATCTACACCCATCCACCTCTGAAAATAACGCTTATCACTACGATCGTTCATCTACACTCATCCACCTCTGACAATAACGCTTATCACTACGATCGGTGTCTTAGGAATGAATTATGAAATAATAATGATAAAACAATTGTGTACTGTATATTTTAAAAATAAGAACCCCGAATATACATATTCTACATTTTTCATATAGAACGATTTATTTTTTTTTAGTGTCTTTCCAGATTACAAGAAAAATATACTTAGAGTGCATTAACTGTTATGTTATTATAAATAAATCTCATCTTTATTGATTTTTTAATAATTACTATATAGTATTTATTTCTATGCAAAATACACATTATTTTCAAATAATTCTATCAGTATTTTATTATTAATTATTAATTTTGTACAAAAGTCAAATAACGGACTAAAATTTATCCTGGCTTATTAATAAATAAACATTACATACTTGACTATATGATTCAACCTTAGAGAGCCAAAATGGTGCTTGGCTTGTGGTAATTTATAGCATTTCTATTTTTACATATCTATATTATTCAATCTTAAATTGGATATTAATTATTTTAAATACGCATAGCTATAGACAATGTTACAAACTGGTTCACACTAAATATGACATCCTTAATATTCTGAAATATCGACAAAACAATTAATACAGATAAGTACTAAATCATATTAACCGGTGTATTAAGAAATATTAAGTGAGATATCTGGAGGAAAATTTTAATTTATATAGAGAATTATCTTTTATTTTGTTTTTGTAAATTTACAAAAAAAATTACCAAAGTTAATAAATATATTAAAAAACCCACTCTTACAATTACCTTTTGTTGACCCTTTGTTGGGAAATGTGGGGTGAAAGCCTGTTCCATTCCATTAGGTGTAATATCCCTGGAATTTCCTTGCATTAAAATTAAAGTAATCTACTAATGTGGTATACTTTGTATTTATAAACAAAATAGATGAATTGTCTGGCAATTAAAATAATCGTAATTGTTTAGTTTATTTGTTAGAGTTGCTTTTGCATATGAACTATCAAAATCTTTCGAAACATGTATTAATATGATAGTAAGTACTATAAATTACATGTATCAACTTTCGTCTAAAAAAATATCAACATTTACAACATTTTGTAGATTCTCACAGATAGATGGATCACAACGATTCTGAAACTTAAATTTGGTACACTTTCTGATAATTGTATTTCTTGTGATTGTTTTAAAGAATTTTTATTAGTTTAAATCCTGTCATTACATTTGGTTTGCATATGCAATTTAACGGTGAAGTAATTGTTTACAATGCACTTTAAATAATTCGAGGGCTCTCTCTCTCTATTGTTCGCAGTGAAACCAAATTTGTTTATTGTGTAACCCTAATAAAAAAAAAAGTTTTTAGCATTAATTTAGTGCTATTTAAATTAAAATAGCCAATAGTACTATTTAAATTAAATTGAATTTTTTTAATTTAATTAATCAATTTAAATTAATTCAATTATTTTAAATTGAATTAAATTTTAATTCAATTTAAATTAAAATTGAACTTAAAGGATGTAAAAATATTGTTTTTCTTAGAATACAGGTTCTTGGGGGTTATATGTCTGAGAAGAGGGATGTGAGATTTATTGTAATCATTGGCCTTTGCTCTTAGTGTAATCAATATGACATTTGTTACTGAAACCACGTACTTATTTTCATGTAGTTAGTGTATTTTTAAAAACATAACTATTTGTAGTTAGATTTTGAAGGTTTTCAGTACTTTTGGTGGTTTTAAAAGTGCTGAATGCTAACGTAAAACAAAACACAATAAAGTAACCTATGTAAAAC
>JAQJVL010010870.1:0-10766 GCA_035578905.1 Stictocephala bisonia
AATTTATTTAACAACACAGCAAATATAAATAAAATAAATATAAACAAACAATGTACACACTTTCCCCAATCAATACATTTGTTTCTATGATTGGAATCTTTTAGTGATAACTGGTGTAGCCCCTAACTGGATTTTCTCATATTTCATGCTTCCTGAAGTTTCAGATGGTTCTATGAAGTAAATAAATTACCGACCATAAATGGATTGAAACTTAGTTAAGCACTCGATTAGTTAAGGAATTTAGTTCAACATTTCATCACACTGACACTAGGGGTAACAAAGAGCCTGGCTCACTAACACACACAGTGTTCCCCTCCCTTCTCTCTCTCACTGTCCCCACCAACCCTCCCCACAAAATATACAAAAGTACATAACTCGCTTATTAATTAGTTGACTCTAGCAATGACGTTTTTATATATTGTTAATCTACCTTTTATTTAACAACAAGCAGCCAAAGATAATTTTATAAATTTCAACTTAACATTCGAAAATGTTGGGTTACTAGTAATAAAAAAGAACTGGTTAAAAAATATTTTTTAAAAGTTTTACTCTTCACTCTACATTGTGTTAATATCTTATTTTCACTACGTTCATAACATTTTAATTAAATATATTGCAAAGTTTCTTAATGAGATATGTACCTAAAAAGACCAAATTAGCCACTTCAGTTAGCCATATTTCCACTACAATTTTTTTTATTTTTCCTTAACACATTTATTACTTATGACACATTTTCATTGAAAAAATTTATAAAATAACTTATAGTCAAACACCCTTAAGAAGTCCAAAACTATAGCGATTAATTAGATCTGGATTACCTGCTGTTGTAACACATTCGATGCTGAAAAAATAAGTTAAAAACATGTCAGATACTAAAATAATATTTTGTACCAAAACAATACCTTATATAGTAAGGAAACAGGGTTGATACATCAAATCCTGTTTATGGCCTCAATTCTGGTAGATCAGGGCTTCCGAAGTGATCGTCCACCGGTGACCGAGCCGAACATCGCCACGAAACCCATGCGCGCCGCGAGACGCCTGCCATTAGAATCGCAATTATAACAGTGCAAATCCGACCGTTATAAGGCAAGTGGCTAGACCACACTGAATTCCCCAAACCAGCATTGCTCCGTCAACCACCGGCAACAGATCCGCTGCGCGCGCAGGCACACTAACCCCCGCCAACTGGCTCAAAATGGCACGATCCCCGAACGAAGAACAAGGAAACGTGACGCGAGAAACAGGCTATAATGCGGTGCAAATCCGACCCTTCTAAGCCAAAGGGCTAGGCGACACTGAAGCCTACAAGCCAATATTGATTCCTCCACCGCCGGCGACCGATCCGCTGTGTGCGCAAGCACTGCTATCCCCCGCGTGCGTTTGACCCGCACACAATGTGTTAAAATGGCTTTTCAATAGATTCTCAACAAAGACCACCTAAGACCAATAAAAAATACATTTTGGCTCAGATTTGAAATCACCTCCTCCGAAGGTCATTGAATTGATTGATAAAATAGCAAATTAATGACTGCCAAATTTATGTATATTTGAATTTTTTGTCAACTGAGGAAATATTTAAATCAATTGTCCCTAGTCTAGTTCCTTTTAACTTAGAATGAACAATTTGTACATAAATATTTGGAATTACATATGTCTTATGCCATACAAGTTTGGACCAAATTCAGATGAAAAATGTAATAGGCATTCATTCAGATCAGACAGTCATTTGTGTAGACAAAAGTACATTCGATCACTACTGCTGTTTTATTACTGATACTCGGATGAAAATGCTCAATACTATTAAAGTTAAAATGACAGTTCAAATTTACTCCATTAATTGGTGACAATTTCATAAGAATCAGCTGTGTATTTTGTAAGTAAAAGCACTTTTAATGGGAGCCTTCCTGCCAGATGCTAGAACGTCCTATGAAACCTAACCCAATAAAGACCAGTACGGTGCAGCTCCTATCGACAATAAGAGGGTTAAATATAAGTTGTTAGGAAGATACTTATAATGATTATACATACCACCCATCAACAGTTAGACGTGCCATCATGAAGCGAGTATCTCTCTGCTCTCTACAGACGTAAATTGTTCTTCTGAAGCGGCCCTGATCAGGATACCAAGTCTCGATAATGTGCGTTTCGTTTATAAAAACATCAGCATCTAAGTTTGCTGTGTTAATCCAATCTCCAGTGAAGTTTTGAGGCAAACGACAACCAGCTTCCACTACTTCGGCTTTCACTAAAAAATTAAAATATGCTATGTTATCGACATATGTGTAGATTCATTGTTCCTTGTATCCTACATGTTTTATGAATCTGAAAATAATAATGAAATGAATAAAGCAAAAGCCAAAGATAAGAACTCTGAATCAAAGAGAAGAACCTCATTACCACAAAGACAGAAGAAAACCTACCTCTCACTTTTCCTGAAATAAAATGCCACTGGCGCTTACATTTTGTGTGTTGTGTAGTCTTTATTTGTTTCTTTGTGTATTGTGTTATATACTTGTATTTTTAGGTACGTTTTCTAATGCCCTATCTTTACTATAATATTGAAACATGTCCTTGTGTCCTATGACTTAGTCTTAAATTAACAGTAATGTCACCTGGGTTGACGTGAAGTCTTTCAGGACTTTTCTCCACAGTTTTCAGAGTGTTACATTCAGCTGTGATCGATACTCCAAGGTACAAGTCATCATCTCTGTTTTTGAGGAAACACCTGTACTTCTCATCCTTTCTGGACTCCTTTGTGTTAGCAACAGCAAAGAAATGATTCTTGTCCACAAACCAATCTCCCAAACAGCTGTACTCCACCACTGAAAACAAATTGTATTTGTAAAAATCATGGGATTCAGACTATTTTTATCTGTACATGTCATGGGATCTTTTACTTATGAGAAAATGAAAAACAGATCTTTAAATTCATACACATTAATCAAATACATGTGACGAATAGATGAACAAGATGACTATTTCCAACCCAAAGTTAAAAAATCCCAACAGACCACTTTCTATGAAGCCTGAATCCCACACACACACTTGTCACCAGACCAGCTCCCATTTACCTTTTAAGACATGTTCGAAACGTACTTTTGTCAACAAACATTTTTTAGGGGAAGCTCAAAAACCTCCCAAAGTCCCTTGGACACTCTATCTCGAAAAAGAGCTGGGAAACGGCATACGAGCCTCAAACTACTGCATCAAAACATCAGAGGTCTGATGAACAAAGTTGAAGAATTAGAAGTACTCATTTCCGATGAAGCTCCAGATCTACTATGTTTAACGGAACATTTTCTGAAAGGCGATGAGGTTGATAACTCTATAATTAATAATTCTCATGCATAGCATCCTTTTGTAGGTCAGTCATGAAAGATGGAGGTGCAGGCATAAGGTGTAGGCCTGGCGTACAATGTGAGCCTCTGGACAGTATTCAGTTTGGTGAGGAGGGTGTCTGTGAGCTTGCTGCAGTTTCCATAGTAATTGGAGAAAATATCAAAATATTGTTGGTACCAGCCTACAGACCACCTTCACACCGACATGATGAATTTCTGGACCTAATTACTGAATGCCTTAATAAATACGCAAACCGTCATAACACCTCTGTAGTCATGGGTGACCTAAATATAGACCTCTCTAGCCACACCTTTGCTGCTCAAAACCTTGTATCCACGATGACTTCTTTTGGCCTATTCAATATTGTTGAGGGCTATACTAGGGAAGCGCAGGGATCGCAAAGTCTCATTGACCATGTTTAATGAGGATTCCTTTAACTTAATTAACATATTAAGAGGACTGAGCATAGAACCTATATATGATGACCCACCCGCCCGCCCATACACTGTAGTGGTGACGTATGAGTGCGCAGTCTGACAGTTGGCAACATCGTTCCTGTTTGGTTTCTTAACTGTATGTCCTTTTGTACAGACGAAATCAGGTCATAAAACCAAAACATTCAGAGTGAACCCACCCGCCCACATATACACGTACAGTGGTATAGACCCACCCGCGCACCCATACACGTACAGTGGTATTGACCAACCCTCCCACCCATATACGTACAGAGGTATTGACCCACCCACCCACCCATACAAGTACGGTGGTATTACAATACCACTGTACGTGTATGGGTGGGCGGGTGGGTCAATACCTCTGTACCTGTATGGGTGGGAGGGTTGGTTAATACCTCTGTACCTGTATGGGTGGGAGGGTTGGTTAATACCTCTGTACGTGTATGGGTGGGAGGGTGGGTCAATAGCACTGTATGTGTATGTCTGATCACTATGCCCAAGCAGCTAAGTTAAATTTTAATATTTCGCAACCAGTGCCTGAACCTACATTTCATTACATTAGATCGTTTTCACAAATGTGCGTCAATTCAATTATCTTATTTCTAAAGAGAACTGGAATGATATGTATGCTGCCACTGACTTAGATAACAAGTTTGACGCCTTCATGCTCAGTGTACAGCATGCTTTTAGTGTTTCATTTCCAAAAAAACTTAAAAAGGTGATAAACAAAGATAAGGGGAAAGTGATCCTGACCGATGAAGTATCGATTATAAAAACTGAAATTACTGATTTATATAAAAGAGTTAAACATCTTGACTCATCGCATTTCCTGAACTGTTATTACAGAAGGCTGAAATACAAATACAGATGTAAGATTCGAGAAATCAAATCGGCAAAAAATATCCATAAAATAGAAACATCAGAAAGTAGATCAAAGGCCATTTGGGATATAGTAAATAACAAAAGAAAATCAAAAAAGGCGTATAAACCAGAAATTGTTATTGAAGACGATGAAGGCAGACTAGTGAGTGCACCTGGTGATATTTGTAACATCTTTAGCGAGTTCTTTGCTAACGTAGGGAAAAACATCAGACCCACATTTAAAAAGCATGACCACTTTAAAACATCTGATAATAACTATGCAGGTTCCCTTTTTTTATATCCAACAACAGAAGAAGAAATTAACAGTATTATCAATGATTTAAAAAACAAAAAATCTTCAGGAAATGATGAGATATCCTCTATTTTACTAAAAAAAATTTCAATACATTTGCTGAAGCCCCTGTGCCATCTAACTAATTTTTCCTTCACATATGGAGAATTCCCTAAGTGCTTAAAAGTGTCAGTTGTAAAGCCAATATTTAAAAAGGGAAATGCGAAGATTTACAACAGTTATAGACCTATATCAATAGTATCAGTTTTCTCTAAGGTCTTTGAAAAAGTGATGCTGATCCGGTTATGGGAATTCCTAGAACATAATAATATTATATGGAAAAATCAACATGGATTTATGAAGGGTAAATCTACAGTAACTGCTATGTTTAGTTTCATAAACGACATAGTACAAGATCTTGATTTTGGACATCCTTCAGCAGGATTATTTTTCGACCTGAGTAAGGCCTTTGATACAGTCAACCACAATTTGTTGCTTTAAAGATGAGTGACGTGGGCATACGTGGTGTAGCATTGGATTGGATCGCCTCGTACCTACAAGGTAGAAAACAGTATGTGGAAATAAAGTCAGTAGATAGTGCTAGGTATGTACTCCTCAGTAGAGACCTCCATCGTGAGAGGAGTGCCTCAGGGCTCCATTTTGGGCCCTGTTTTATTTCTTCTATACATGAACACTGATCCCTCGAGTGCATCCATGACCAGACTTTCCTTATTTGCTGACGACACCTCTCTTTCAGTTTCAAGCCCCAACGTGGATCAATTGGAACGAGTTGCTTTTTGTGAGGCCAATAATTTAATTCAGTGGTTTGATGACAACTTACTCTCTACAAACTCTGATAAAACCCGACTTATGAACTTCTGCTTGACGAAAGGGCGAGCTAAAGGTTTCAGCCTAATTGCAGATGAAACTGTGGTTCATCCGACACCGAGTGTCAGATTTTTGGGTTTAGTCTTGGACGAAAATCTCACGTTTTATGATTACATTGAAAGTGTTTCAAAAAAACTTACTTCGGGAATCTTTGTGTTGCGTAATTTACATAATACTGCAAACACCGAAGTTCTTCTATCTGCGTATTACGGGGTTATCTATCCCCACTTAGCATACGCTATACCTATTTGGGGGTACGAAAACCAAAAAACCCTTTCTTTATTTAAAATTCAAAAATGGGCTCTAAGAATAATTTTTTCTCTGAAAAGACACCAGTCCTGCAGGGACTATTTCCGTAAGTCAGGTATCTTAACTCTACCGTCTATCTACATTTTGGAAACACTAACTTTTGTCAAACGTAATCTTCCGAAATTCATTGTCCCAGTAAAAACTACATACTTCTTGGGTAACTCTAACAATCTTGCAGTTCCAAAACACTCTACATCTTTTTTAAAAAAACATCTGTTTTATAATGGAATAAAACTATTCAACCATCTACCTTGTTCACTCAAGTTGGAATCAAACCTCTTAAAAATTTAGAAAACGGCTGAGGGACCATCTAGTAAATCTCTAATGTTACAGCGTCCGGGAGTTTTATAATGAGGAATTTTGTACAACACTGTTAAATACAGAGTAATTATTTACATACAGATATGAACTATGTTATTGTTTTATTAATTAACATGATTGTTTTAATATTGTAAACTTTTTCTACATAAGTATATACCTATTAGTATTAAGTACTAAGAACTGTTATTGATTATAGTATAAAGTATTTGACTTGGCTAATACAAACTGTTTTGTCAATTTGGCTAAATAAAGTGATTTGATTTGAATACCTTTCAAAGAATTGACAGCAAAAGACCAACATTTTCTAATTTAATTATTCGTCACTAAGTCGCAGATCGTCAAGATATAGGCGAACATGAGTAGCAAGTGAATATGATGAGTGTTGATGAACGAGTACAATCATTGTTATTAACTTTTTAAGTCGACTGTTTCTTAGAAAGAGCCATTTATCAATAGCCAGGGCATCTATGAAATCTACAGTTTCAGGTGAAATCAGAACCACATAGTATTTTGATGTTGATAGAACCCTGACCGTGATGTTGATAAAATATATTTGTTCAATAATTGCCTAGATTAAAGACTATAGTGCAAATTTCCTAAAGGGGCATCTAAATATGTAAAATGTTACAATTAACAAAAATATTAGTACTTAACCTTCATACTTGGTTACCTTTATATAACTAGAATCTATATTTTCCGGTGACAACCGCATCAAGGTATATTATTTATAAAGTAACTTTCGCCCATACTGTGATGTGGCATACACAGTGGTATCTCTGAGACTTTGTAAATAATGTACATAGCACCTTGACGCGGTTGTTACCCGAAAATATAGATTCTAGTTATATAAAGGTAACCAAATAAACGGAAAATATAGATTCTAGTTATGACACCAGCCGCTTAATCCTAAGTTCTAAGATTACCTTTATATAGTTTCACTTCACACAGATTACATTAAGCAACACAATTTTTAGTTAATCGATTGTTTACTAATTAAGTTCCCCTTCAATAAACATTTTAATTTAGTATGAGGGTAATTTACATTACTTAGAAAAGAATTTCATAAATAACTCTTTTTGTAATTTTGAGGAGACTTTGTTATATTTTTCCAGACAAGATCATGAAGCGTTTAATTTTTTATCAAATGTTTGCATCAGGTTGTCGATTATTTTTGTTAGTTGTAAGTGACATTTCACATACTTAGGTGTCTCTTTTGGAAATATAATAATTACATAATACGAACTTCCACACAACTGTTAATACAACCATCTTAAAATACTCTAATCTATTTTCATTTCATTCCACGAGTCATAGTAGCTCAAAAAGAGACGACTAATTCTTCATTCCTGCAATACTCAACTGCAAGGCAAAAGACTTCCTCTTTCAGGCAATGAGAAAAAATAGCAG
The DNA here is from genome assembly GCA_035578905.1 of Stictocephala bisonia. NCBI lineage: Eukaryota > Metazoa > Arthropoda > Insecta > Hemiptera > Membracidae > Stictocephala > Stictocephala bisonia. The sequence goes on from JAQJVL010010870.1 coordinate 7,876, forward strand.
TTGGAAGCAAAGAGGAAGAAGTTACTCCAGCTTCTACTATAACTTCACAACCGTCACCGAGCATACTGTCACTCACAACTGTGAGCTCGAATACTGCTCTAGATTGGTGTGATGGCCTTCACTGGGTTGGTGCGACATTCCCATTAAATGAGGAAGACAAAGGTTGTTGGACATTTGCCATCATTACGTGAAAAATATCAATCACTGGTGAAAAAATACAGTGAAAAAATAATGATGGCAAATGTCCAACAACCTTTGTCTTCCTCCTCTGATACTCCATCATTAACAAATTTCAAAACAAAATTGCCATTAATTTGTATTCTCGTCCCGTTAAATAAGAATGCTGTTTCTAAGTTTCCATGCGGATCACTGTTTAGTTATAAGAGCCGCTGCATTGGACTGCCACAATGCGCTTAAAGCAATTTTTACTCTAATAGAACATGCACACATTTTTGCACTATACATTAAGATTGTGTTCACCACTTGACATGATTTTTACTAGGACACTCATATTCCTCATCAACTCGTCAAGCTGCTTTGACAGACATCATTTGGATGTAGTTTGACATACTTCATTGCAGTTTCAATTCTAACATCAAGCTACCCACAGTCATGAAATCAGTTTGGGGATTCTCTTTAGGGTGATCTCCGCCTTGGCCATGGGTAACATAGGTCCACCACTTCTCATCAAAGAGGTGGCTTGAATCATTGCCTGGTCCAGGCATTATTGAACCAAAATCAGGAGTAATAAAGAAATTACTCCAGTTTTATCATTAGCGTAACTTACCAAGATTATGTCATGTGATATCTCAAGCCAATGTACTTAGCATTTCAGTGAATAAGGCTGAGATCTAATGATTAAAGTACTAATCAATTAAATTAATCACTTTTTAAGGCACTTAACTGAAAACATGTGTATTTCACATGCACTTTATATGACAATTAAGTTCCTTGAAAATATTGTTTGTTTTCAACTGCAGTGAAGAACTGTAGTCGTTTTCAGTTGGCATGGGCACTCTGCTAAACACAAGTTGCGTTCATTATTCACTATGCAGTGTGCAGCTAATGACTAAAGTTGATTATATTTTTGCAATAGACTATGCAGGACATTGTATGAGACTTGGTAAACTACTTTTATTTATTTATTTTATTTATTATCAATTAATTTTACAGCTGCCGTCTGCTTGTTGTTTACTTTTGGTAGTGTTACTAAAACAGCGTCTAGTAATGGATTTCAGGCATTTGTCATTGAGCGGGTAAATAGACAATTTATTTGGTGAAAAAAATAATTTGACTGATTTATTGTCTGATGACACAAGCAACAGATAGGCAGAAATTATGTCTTCCCCGAGTTTGAAGATTGTTTTCTAATGAACTACAAGGCCTACGAAAAATCTAATCACACAATAGTTTTCGTTGTTTTACTGTACGTTATGACATTAGCATTTTAAAATTAATTTTATTACAAGTTTTAATAATTTTAATTCTAGTTTGAACAAAAAAGTACTGAAATTTTAACTAGTTTTCACTGTGTACATCAAATTTACACAGTTATTACTCAAAATTCCATCAATATATCGCATTTATATTTTAATATGTGGTTGATAGGATGGTTTTCTGTAAGTTTCACAAATTTTAGCATTTCAACTTTTCAATAAAAAAATTTTTATCAATTCCCTGAAACGTTGTTTTCTTGGTTTCTAGAGGTCATACAATTAATTACTTGGTCTTGTTATACAGTAGTCCCTCATTAATCCGACACAATTCAGACCAGGTATGTGTTGGATTAGTGAAAAAGCCGGATTACTGGAGTTTAATTGTAAAACATGCTTAAATTACATAATAGAATGTATATTGTAATTAAAAAAGTCAATTTTTACAATACAGATGTACAATAGTTTCAAAGTAAGAAAAGTATGGTACACCAGTTGAAACGTGTTTCGTAACACTCTTGCATATGAATCAAAAACAAGTTAAAAAGCTTACAACAATTGAAAAAATTAATCCTTTAAAACTTTGCAAAAAAGAAAAAATAGTTAAAATAAAATGTAAATATTGATAAAAAAAAAAATAGTAACATTATTAAGAGTTGTCTTGTGCTAACAGAAAATTATCATAAAAATGTATTTTTCAATTATATTTCCTATCATTTTTTAATGGAATGTTTTGCATTATATTAATAACATGTCTAAACAAAGTAACTAATATATTTACCTCACGATAAAAAACTTTCAACTATTATACACTATAAAACTAGAAGCATAATAATTGTCATGAGATATGAATTGTAAACAGAATGGAATTTTGCCATCGGGTGTTTTTATCGGGCAGGAAGTGATAAGAAAGGGTCAGGATAAACAAGTGTGGGGCTCAGGATGATCTTCCTCTTTACTGCATTTGGAATTCTAATGTTATCTGTTCTTTCAAGTGCTGATAGTACTGATAAGAAAAAGGCCGACTGTGGGCAGATATTTTCTGACGAAGTAATTTTATTTATTTTACGGTCTGAAGAAAACGTTATTTCGTTTATCTTTTGATCAGAATTTGTCGTTTCATTTTTCTGTTTATCAGCACTTTTCACTCCTGATATGAAAGCTATCTCCTCTTTGGTTTTCTGGAACCAGAACTGGTTCTGGTTCTTTTATCAATACGATAGGCCGGATTACTGGGGGGGCCGGACTGGCGCAGGGCCGGATTATAGAGGGACTACTGTAATTCTTATGACATGTAGAGTTACGATAGACATGTAGAGTTTCATATGTGTACACAATTCAGTAATTTTATATTGATTTAAATCAATATAAATTTTTCAATTTAATATTAAATTGATATAAATCACTGCATTTAATTTCATATATGAAAATAAGATTAGGTTAAAGGAACTAGGCCAG
>JAQJVL010010871.1:0-10764 GCA_035578905.1 Stictocephala bisonia
GCGTGAAAAGACATTCACTGATTGGAAACATACAACACCCACTCCTCGACAGTTGGCCGAACATGGGTTTGTAAGGATTGCCGACACTGTGGACAGCACAAAGTGTGTTTACTGTGGAGTCATTTTATTTAGGTGGGAACCTTATGATGACATAGCTCATGATCATGAGTTCAACTCACCGTTCTGTAAGTACATTCAGTACAGGCGGCAAAAGTCGGAAAAGGAAGCGGAGGAAACCTTTTTGAAGCAGCCCAAACAAGTCTGCGATATTGAACTTGTCAAATTATGCAGTGCTTGACATTCTCCAATCCTGCAGTCACCGCAGTACATATTATATACGAAGAAGAAGACAGAACTCCTTCATGGATTGCTGCCGACCGAATCAGGTTTGAAGCTCGCATTGTGAAACTGACGTCACTCCTATCGGCTGTCATCGAACATAAATTATCACATATTGCAAAATGTACAAAATCTGATCACAGCTCCTGTAACTTTTCAAAATAAATGTATACTACTTTATTTATCTTTTCTTTCTTTATTCCATAATATGATTCCTACAGCAGCAGCAGCAGCAGACGAACATATTGCGCTTTGGACCAACCATCACCACCTGCCAATATACATGTACGCCTCAGCACCAGGACGCCTCGACGTCGCCTGCTCGCCCACGGCTAACAGTCAGCCCATATACCGTCTGTTTAGCATATCCTTAATCGCTTCGTAAAGGCGGCAGAGCTGCCGACGTTTTTTCCTTATGGGAGAATAGCATGCATCGAAGTCGAGCGGCCAGTTTTTTCCTTATGGACGTTTAACATGGTTGCCTTCGAAAGTGAAAACCGAAGGCAGTGCTGTATTAGACGCTAGGTCCAACCGAGCCACTTTCAGAATATTAACCACTACTGAATTGTTGTGCACTTATTGAGGTGAATAAATGTTTTTCTAATTACCTGGTGTATTTTCTCCAAGCTGGGGTCCCAGTACTGCATGTCGTTATCGCCCTGGCGGGCACTGAGACGACGATAATCATGAAGGCGGCCGACGTTTTTTCCTTATGGGTGAATAGCATGCTTGCCTTCGATATGAGACTTTGAAGGCAGGCGGTTAACGGGCCGACTGGCACCGACTGTCACGGCACAAACTGCGGTGAATGTCATGATCGGCGGGCCGAGTCTACGGTATACTCAATACAAGAGGCAGAGCTGCCGACGTTTTTTCCTTATGGGCGTTTAACATGGTTGCCTTCAAAGTGCGACTTCGAAGGCAGCGTTCTGATCTGCAGACAACCGACGGTTTTTCCTTATGGAGATTAACATGGTTGCCTTCAAAGTGCGACTTTGAAGGCTTTTCTATCTACTAAGTTAATTCTTTTTTCAAGAACCCGAAGGATTCCTTTCAAAGTGGGCCTCTCTCCCTCTAATATGTGAAAATTGTTAATTGTCCGTCGCACAACACACAAATCAAAATTGTCCAAACCCGTTATTGGACTTTTCTTAGATCTGTTTTCCTTAGCGTTACGAACTTCTTTTCTTGTCCGGGTGACTGGGCAGCTTCCTTGACGATTTTATATGCAGAACTATGGGATATTCCACATGCTTCTGCCACTTCTGAGAGCAACTTCTTCTCCGATAAATCTTCATTTTTCTTCTTTAAATAACTATATTCATTGTAAATAATACTTCGCGTATGACTATGAATAACAGGTTTTTTTTTTATTATTTACTAGTACTATTACCCGGCTGCACATTCATTATGCTCCAGAAACTATATACACTATGTGTCGAGTAGAGAATGTTAATGTTTCTGTTAATGAACACGGAGGACCACTGCTCTTCAGGAGCAGACGGGGGAATACACTAAGGACGGAAATAAATTAATTAGAGAGAATTGACTCACCACAGAGATTGGTTGACCACGTATCCAACAAGAGTAGTTGAAGACACTTTTGGTAATCCAGTCTACCTTCCTTTGTCACTGTTCTAAAGCACTGAAGAGTAGTCGCGGAAGTACGAGCGTTTCGAAAGTCCAGAAGACCGACCACGTACCGCACAAACGAGGTTCTTGAAGGTCTGGATGAGCAGCATAGAGTTAGAGAGAGTTAAAGAGATACAATGAGAATTAAAGAGGCACACAATCACTAAGTATTGAGTTGGGTATACGAGACCCGCGACCTTACACTCTGAGAGACTAAGCGTGTGTGTCGTGTTGTGGGGCGCGAAACCGTCGCCTTTAGAGAGTTTATTCTAGATCATCAATGATAGCTCGAATTTGGGGTGGCGTGATGTTTATTCTAAGGGCAGATAACCCTCTCTCTCTCTCTCTCTCTCTCTCTCTTGGCTTTAGTGAACATGTGAAATACCAAATATCAAATCTTATAACTACAGAATATATCAACTATGTACAATCATCTTATTACCTAACACTATGCACTAAACGATTGCGACACTAAACACTCATTTACAAAACTAAAAAATTAAAACTAAAATACATTTCGTGACACTAAACGTTAAAGCTAATGTTTTTAGAACCGCGCGTAGTACTCTGTCAGCTAGCGAACCTCGTGAGAAACTGCAGTGGAAGACTGAGCTGTCACGTACCAGCGCATTAGCGACGTCGTCCACTGCGCACACATCGGAACGATTTTTCACAAGATGATTTACCTGTACACATGACATTTTTTGTTTGTTTAACCCAAGGAATTACCTCCAGAAGTTTGGCTGGTTACTTACGGGACACCCTGTATATCAACGGTCTTCAATTTAAATGAACACAACATCACTAGTGTCAAAACCATCAATCCTAACCTCATTGTTAGACCATAATTATGCCTCTACATTACCTCGAGTGACTACGGGGAACAACAATGGGAAGCACACGCTTGAAGATAACAACATTAATCCACCAAATAAAAAATGTGTAGCTGATTCAATTAATTACGTAAAAGTTGATTCCATGGATTTAAGTAACGCTCATCCCGGTAACCTTTCAATAAATGACTTTGAATTTTTAAGGAATAGAAAATCGAAATCGTCCTCATCTCGTATCCAGATTCGCAATCAACGTTACAAAACCGTTATCCAAAATAGGTTTGAACCTATATCTAGTCCTAGCGACGACAATAACATTACTACGTCTCCTAAATCCCAAAACATTCCACCCATCTTCCTTCATGACTCAAACAACTACCAAGCATTGATTGCAGACCTTGACAACGTCTTACAACATGATTATTACACTATTAATAAAGGTACTTCTATTAAGATTAACGTTTCGATCTCTGACGACTTCCGCGTATTGACAGCGCATTTTGATAGTGTGAATGTGCCATGTCATTCCTTTTGCCCTCCTGATAACAAGCGACTTTCTGTAATCATGAGGAACATTCCTCTTTCCTTATCTGACGAAGAGATATACAATGAGCTATCATGACTTTTTTGCACGCGACATGAGCGAAAAAAATTTAATTCTGGACCCCGCGATGTAACCATTTTAACCTACCTCTCTTAACTTCACACTTAACCTTTCTACTTTCCCCCGAGCCCTGTTTTAAGTGTTTATTTATTCAGAAGACTAATTTTATTTTTTATGGCCGGGTGAGTACGTTTAAAGGAGATCGGAATCGGAATTGTCGAAAAATCGACGGGAAATGTGACCCAGGTGTCCGTTTTAATAAATGTTGGCGGTAGGATTTCAATCTTTTAAAAAACAAAATTCAAATATAATCAAATCGAAAAAAAACAAAGGGCAACAAAATAATGATTATTTACTTTTGAAATACCGTACAGAAAACATGTCCAAAATGTAAAAAGAGTTTAAAGGTTTAATGATGAGAATAAATTGTATTTATATCAAGATAGGAGCAAAGTGACACACACGTCCCTCGATCACAACGGACGCAAGAGCAGAAGTGAGAAAGATTGGAAGAGTTTAGTGTCGGTTAAGTAGGAAGGATGGGGGAGAGGGAGGGGAGGAGGGGGATGGGGGGGGGGGGGGGCAGACCAATCAGAAACGCAAGCATTTATTAGTTGGGTCACGCGGCGCGACGCCCAGGCAGCCGCGACCGCGGCGCCCAACGCGCCGGACGGCCCGGCACGCGCCCCCTGTCCTAAGACAACAAAAATGAAACAAAACCAGTGGTCTGTGGGCTGCCTTGAGCCCTTTACAAATAAAAAAAAATACACAAAACCCGAGTTTCGCAGGCCGCAGGTATGAGTCACGACGACGCAGCGCCTGTCCCAGACCCTTGAAACTTTACTTCCGATTACGGTGTCATCCTGTGTAGTACGGTTTTTTTTCAAAATGAAGAAGAAGGAATCATATACAAAAAATGTTACTTAAGTGTTGATATAATACAACTCTTGTTATTTTAAAAGACATTGTGCAAATAAAAGACACGGGATGTAAACAATGAATTGTTGTATGGAAGGGGTTTCGAAAGAAAAGTACGCGAGAACTAATGGACTGCATGTGCAACCGAGCAGAGGCATTGAGGTATTGTTTTTGTGAAGTGGTAGTGAAATAGTCCCCTTGAGTGGTCGCTATAGTACAAAGGGAAGGAATTTTTGAGGAAAGGAAGTGAGCTAGGTTTATTTGGGACGATGTGGTTTTGGATAGGAAGATGATGTATTTGAGTCCACAGAATTGATAAGGAATGTGACTGAAAGGTAAGTAATGTAACCCTAGTAACATGTACACGCACGCAAAGGGGGGGTAAAATAGGAAATTGTTAGTTGATAGTTAATGAAGGAAAATGTGAACTTGTGAACCAATAACGGAGACCGATAAAGTTCCGGCCAAACCGGTAACCCTCCGTAAGTAACAGTGAAAAGTAATTTAGGTTGGATAGTCCGAAGATGGTAGGCCATGAGGGCCTAGGGTAAGAGTGTACGGAGTTAAATTAAGCTAGCGTATTAATTTTTTTAGGATGACGGGTGTGGTTTTGATACGAAGGATCCATACGAAGTTAACCGGAAGTAGATGGGAGAGGGGTAGCTGAATGAAGTAATCGCTGGTAGTTGAAGGCCTATAAAAAGTAGAGACAGTGTATTAGGTAATCTTTACTTCCTTAATTTTTTAAATAAAATGTTATTGAGGTTTCCTTGACTGTTCAGTACGTACACACCCAAAACCGTGATTTAGGTATTTTTAAACGTAAGTCATCACGTATGTAACATTTGTAAGGTCAAGAAGCCGAATATGAGTGGGAGTACATGGAACATAGTGATTATATAAAACACAGAAACAATTAAATACAAAATTCATTTAACAAATTTAGGCTATACCATATGTGTAAAATATTACATGTAAAGTAAAGTCGTGATGGAGGTCAACCATCAGCAGCGTGGCCTTTGTGTGAGCTCAGACCAGTAAGCCCGACTGTAGAAGAAGCGTTCGAAAGGTAGCCGACATCGGGGCCGTAGGTAACAACGAAAAGCCTTTTTATATATTATAGTACATAAATAAAAGGACCACCGACCTTCTTGCATTTTATATAGCATAACATTTGAAAAAGTTAGGACTTCGCATTTTATATAGTATAACCAAGGGAAAGGATACCATCTTTTTTACATTTTAAAATAGGATGATGTTGGGACTTGAGGGAACATATTGAGCAGGGACAAACCACAAGGGCCTTCCCGTCCGAAAAAGTTCAATGCACGCACAAGCAGCTTTTTATAAACTGCATATCAGTTTAAAACAAAGATACAAAAAACACTTAGTTTCCAGCAGAAAAGGAGTGCGTGTGCTAATCTATTTGAAAATTCTTTTTTTTCCAACAAGTGTAAGGGCTGCTTGGAATTGTCCATATCTACAGGAAAACCTCCTCCACCACACACTAATGACACTGAACTTGATCCAAAATGAGCTGAACTCATATTTATATAAGATTCCCCCTGGACAAATTTTTGGGACAAAGTACACACATCAATCCGAATACAGAATCTGAACCCCCTCCCCCCAAAACAATTTTTTTTTGGGGTCTTAGACAACACATTGATTTTAAATGGAGGGGATTTAATTTGGGTCTGAGAGGTAAAAAGATCTTGTTTCTTGAAATTTCAAATTCCAATATTCTTGACCAATTATTGGATTTCGAATTACAATCGTTAAAAAGAACTATCCTTTGTATAGTGAACCACTTTGCTTTTGTCCTAACACCAATGTCTTACAAAGTGGATATTTCTCTCAAATTTATTAAAAATTAATCGCCAAAATTAAAATTTCCATTTTTTAAAAAGTTGGGGACATAAGAAAATCAATACATCATTACAGGACAATATCTATTTTTCCTGTGTTTCATACTTCAAAAAATACTACATCGAATCTGTAATGCAACAAACAACTACATTTCATTACTTTGTTCAAAAATAACTTACTTTATTACCAGAGCAAACAGTTTGGTTTTAGGTAAGTCCATTTCAACAACATCAGCACTTTATAAATTTAGAGATACATCCCTTAAAAAAAAAAAGCATAATTGAAGGAAAAATAATAATCTGTTTTTTCTTCTCCCCTCCCTTTTTCTTCATCCTCTTGTATTATCTCCTTGCGCCTAATGTGACAACCGTACAGCGATTGACTTTTTGAATGATTCTCCCCCTAAACCTCCTCTCTACCGACATACATTTGGACAAACATCACAAGTTTTATACTGGATGTGGACCGGGGGGGAATCAATTAACATAGACAAATATCCTACTTGACTTGGTAAAAGAGCAGATATGTTTCTGAAAGAAGGGAGGGGGAGGCAAAAATTCAAAAGTATTAATTGTTGGTCTGGGGGTTCCAACAGGGGCTCTGTCCGTGGGCCTTTTTCTTATTCTCAGTCATGATAAATGATCTGCCATTATGGCCTTAACAAACCCAAATGCTATTATTTATGCAGATTGAGTGAACTCTACTGGCTTCAACACAAAAACTTCGAAGTTCTTAATACATTAATGATAGATGCACATAATAGAGCTAGTGATTGGTTTTCATCCAACAGACTACACTGCAACAGAGAAAAAGACACAGAAAATTATTTTAAAAGCCTATCAAAAAATTTGACGATGGCTAATTCTGTTTAAATTACTAGGTTTTCATTTAGACAATAAGTTGAATTGGGCAAACACATCACTGATACAATTTGTAAAAAAAAATAAGTTCGTGTAAATTATTTGATTTGGAAACTTAGAAACATTTTTGCCCTGATTAATTATTTAAGAACAGTGTATTTTAGTTTTTTTTTTTTTTTCAATCACACATTTCTATGAATTGTTAATAAATATGGGGCCAACTCTTGTCATGTACATGGACATTTTATTACTATACAAAAAAAGTTATTAGAACCTTGTGTAAGCTGGTTCCCTTTAGATCCCTCGCGACCCTCATTTTTTCAAAAAATTAATATTTCCACACTGTTTATAAACCTTAACTTATTCCCAAGTATTACTCTAGCAACTCAAGCCTAGATTTGAACATTTAGATATTAACAAGACTTCCATATCACAATACCCGTTACAAAAATATGATTGACATTCCAAACATAGGCCTTTCTAAAACTGCATATTCTTTACAAAGTCAATGAATTAAAATTTTTTTTCAAATAAACTTCCTCAGTCATGCTCAGACCATTCCTTATGCTCAATTAAAAAAATAGTTTGTATAAAATTGCTAATTGATAAGTTCCTTTTCATTGTAGTCAAGAATTTTTTTGAACATGACCCTTGCCTAATAATATTATATAACTAACTACTTATTAGTTCAGCACAAGCTTGTTTCCCAGTTAATAGTGTTAACATAAATCTAAAGTATGCTAAAAATTACAACAAGTTGCTTATAACCTGTATATATATCTAATATATATATGTTGACAATTCATATTTCAATGTAAATATTGATCAATGGAAATAAACTATTTGATTTGATTTAAAGGCGCCATGTTTCCGAAAGGATGCGCTTAGTATTGCCACCAGGTGTGCTGTGACATTTATTGTAGTGTATATATGAAATATTGCGTTTGTTATGGTGAATATTGCCACAGAGTAGTAAGTCCCTGCGCATGCACCACCCGCGCACCGGTGTGGTCGCTAGGTGCGCTACGATCGGGTCGAGAGCACGGTATTGCTGCTTTGGGCGCTGCGATCGGGTCGAAAGCACGGCATTGCCACCAGGTGCGCTGCGGTCAATCGGTATTGCCGCTAGGTGCGCTGTGATTGCGTCAGCCATAATGCATTTGTTATAGTGTATATATGAAATATTACGTTTGTTATAGTGTATATATGAGTAGAGTAACAACGCGCATGCGCGCCGGACCAGCAGCCGACGTGTGCATCGTAGGCGAAGAGCGTACGAAAGTAGCTGACGGTAATAATCGAAGTTTAAAAGTGCATTTATTATAGTACATATTTAAAAGGCCGCCATCTTTTTACATTTTATATAGTATAATGGGGAAAAGGTTAGGCGTGTATTTTATATAGTATAACAAGGAAAATGCCGCCATCTTGAAAAAAGTGCATTTTATATAGTATGAGTGGGAAATGTGAGGGAAATTTGGGAATTTGGAGGGAAATTTTGCGAGGGAAAATTCCCACGGGGGGTTGGTACCACTGCTTCCCTTTCCGGCGGCCATCTTGGATCCACTTCCGTTCGCCATCTTGGATTCGGTCACGTGACCGCTCTCGACCAATCAGAGGCCAGAAAAGTGAGCCTATTACACCCACAAAATAACTACTATTAAGTGTGGTGTATTAGAATAACAACATAGCCACAGCCATTCGATCATCTATGTTAGCCGTACAGTCAAAACCTAAATTCGACGATCGCATTGTGGAGTACAAGAATCGTATACACGCACCATTCACCTCGACCACATTCAATGCCAACGATGAGGTCCGTATCGCTATATTACAACAGGAATTATTCTATTATCCATGTGAAAAGCTAACCCTACGTGAACGGTCAACTGAACAAAGCGGACGGTGTCACCGTCCGTAGGGTATAAATCCTTCGATTTGGCAATTCGAAGGATAAAACTTTTACGGGCAAAATAGACGGTATGTAGGCTGTGTGTGTAGACCGGCCGGTGGGCGAGGTCCGTGGTCGAGGAGGGCGACGTCGAGGCCTTGCACTTGACATTTCCTGGTGCAAGGTAGGTCCGATGTCGGGCAGGCGACGTCGAGACCTTGCACTTGACATTTCCTGGCGCCAGGTTGGGCTGAGGCGGGTTTTTAAAAACGACATTGCGAGTAAATGTTAAGGTCGACAGCTGACTTTGTTTTACTGATCGGTAGTTGATCCTGCCTGTTATGTAACAAAACGTCAAGATCAACAATCATTGTAGTATAATTATAGTACATGATGTATAAATAAGTGCACTTCTAAAGATAAACTGCATTCATGGCAGAGATCGTTGTCAAGTTCGCACCTCGATCCAACTACCAAACTCAAAGACTGTTACGTCAGTTGAGGACAATAGCTGACAGTCTGATGGTCTGGGATGAAGATGAGGATCAGGTTCCACCCAACACAGCGGGTAAGTACAACAATAGTATTATTTAAGAATACATATATTTAAGCTTTCGATATAACAATACTCGGGCTATTGCCCTTCATCCCCACATACTTCAAATTAAATGTCCTCTCCTCATTCAACTGTTGGACGTCATCATCTGTAAGGTTCTCATTGAACCGTTTAGGGAGAAACAAGACTCTCTCCCCCTCGGGTGTTTCAATTCCCACCATAATAGAAGGTCCGTACCTTGTAGTCAACCTTCTAGCCGACATTATTGTATAAGGATGATCCTTCTTTAGATGTCTCGCCTCGATTCGTTCGGTGTAATTTTGCTCTGCAAGGCCGGAAAGTTTGTTAACAAGACTCATATTTCTGCAAAAGTAACAAGAAAATAGTCAGCAAATTGGTAAATGTAAAGATAAGAAAACTTAAAAAATATATTTTACAACATAGCCCAACGTAACAATATAATTGTATTAAAATGTGTACAATATTGTTGAGTGTTCATTTCGTAGTCTAAGCATTTAAACTGGTTAGTCACAAATTAAAATTTCTAAAGCTGTATCCTTTAGATGATAACATATTACCAACTACATATATATACATACTTAATAATAACTAGCAATTAAACATATCATTTAATAACAATTTCTACATAACTTTTAAACGAAAAAAAATCGATAAAAATAACTTTAGCTTATCATATTATTGTACATAACATTTAATCTACCAAACGCACACACCCCTATTCTACCTTACATCACTAGCATCAGAAACAACAACAATTCACCCAATACTATAACTTAGAGACAAAATCGATAAAAATAACTTTAGCTTAACATATTGAATATAATATTTATGTACCAAACGCACACACCTTATTCTAACTTCATCCACTAGCATCAGAAACAATAACACTAGTGTATATGTGATGGTTCTAGACCCAGTAGTAGTGAATTGGTGGGCGAATTAGACCCACTTTTCTGGCCTCTGATTGGCCGAGAGCGGTCACGTGACCGGATCCAAGATGGCGACCGGAAGTGGATCAAAGATTGCCGCCGGAAACGGTAGCAGTGGTACCAACCCCGTGGGAATTTTACCTCATAAAATTTCCCTCCAAATTCCAATTTCCCTCACATTTCCCGCATCATACTATATAAAATGTACTTTTAAACTTCCATTATTTCCGTCGGCTACCTTCGTACGCTCTTAGCCTATGATGCACGCGTAGTCTGCTGGTCCGGCGGGCATGCGCGTTGTTACTCTACTCA
>JAQJVL010010872.1:0-10764 GCA_035578905.1 Stictocephala bisonia
ATTATTAATAAGGTTGGGGTGTATGTCAAGTCTAAGAATTGTGGTAGAACCCCATTCGTCCCTGATTTACATGTGTTTTTAATCACATAACATTATTTGAATTTTCTAGTCCTAGTTGCTGGCTTGTAGGGTACTATTACAATTTTTTAAGCACTCTGTATTTCTTTCTATTCAAATAATAATAAAAAATGGAAAATTGTACAATAATACAAACAAGAGAATATCACTGGAAAGAACATTAAATTACAGTTTTCTGAATGGCTTGACACATTATGTTCGTTACCATAATTTAGTAACTACACGTAAAACATTGTTTAAAATTTTACAAAAACTTAATTTTTTTTACTTTAAAGCATTATTTTAAATACCAACCTAAATTTACACATGCTACTAGCTCATTATTCTTGTTACTAATTTAATTTAGATTTAAAAAATGGTGTCATAGTTAAAAAAAATAAGATCTTTTCAGTAAGTAATAAAGCTTCTTTGTGGTTAGGTCTACGATTAAAAAAAAGCTTAATTTAAACATACCACACTAACTGTTTGGTATGTTAATTTGAACAGTGGCATATAACACTGAAATTTGCGTTTTTAAGTAGCCCCAAGCTAGTACTATAAGCCCTTAGAATTTTAAACACCACATACCATTCACCCTGTATATACAAAATAACCCAAGAATGAAAACATAATTATAATTAAATAGAATTGAGCACAAATAATTGAAATTCACTGTAGCCACAAATTAGAAACTTGTAGTTTAAAAGTACAGACTTTTCGAAATTTTTCACTTTTTAGAAATTTTCGACTTCACACACTCACTCACACACACATACACACACACACACGCACGCACACGTGGATTATAACTAGTAAGGGCAACTATCACAAAATGGGACAATTTCTAGGAAAGTTTTTTTCAAAATAAAATTTTTTTTTAAACATAATAATCTTACACATACGTAATGTAAACTATGGTATTTATTCTATTGAACCTTATATCAGCAGAGCTAAATTTTGATTCTTGGAATTTTTTTTGTTTGAACATGCACCAAAATATTTCACTTTGGTCACAACTTTTTAAATAATTAAGTAATATATATATTTGCATATTTTATCTAAATAAATATGTGTATTTTATTGGTACAGTTAACAGTTCACATAAAACTTAATGACGTTATATAAAATGGTTTTATTTTTATTTTATTGCAAAATAACAACCATGTAAATATAATTCTTATGCATTAACACTTTTAAATGTTCTGCTATTAATTTAAATTACGAGTTTTGTTTCCGTTCTTAGTGACCCTTCTTAGCAAATGTATAGGCTTTCAACTATATTATAGTTTAATTTTCTTTAAATAACGTCCTTTTTGTAATTTTTAAAGATTATACTTGTGACCGAAGTGAATCTGCTGTGACAGAAGTGAATCTATGTGACCGAAGTGAACTTTGAGTGACAGAAGTGAAATATTGATTCACTAATGTATGTATTAATGTTATGATAAGGGAATTTATTTAATAAATACAAAGCACAGCAGTTTAAAAATATTTATTTAAAAGTACGGATATATCAATTAACATTTTTGAATGAAATGTAGATTCGTAAGGGCCACTTCTATTCCGGGGTTTCATCCATTTCTAGAAGAAGTGTTATGTCATAACTTGTGAGATTGTCTCCTGTATTTGGTTCGTATTCAATCGTTTTATTAACCTGAAATAAATTTCATAATATATACATAGTACATTAAAAAACATTAATTGTCACGCTTTATTATTAATGAAGTGATATTCGAAAATGTGGTACATATTGTGCATAAAAGTACAGTTATTGTAACACATTAGAAAACTATTGTTTATCATGAAAACACACAAACATACATATATATATATATATATATATATATATATATATATATATATATATATATATACACACACACATTAAATAAATACAAAACAAACATAAAAATACAGGTTAGGGATTTTTACATTTCTTACCTGATCTTTCATTTTCTTTGGTGAGGTAGTATATTGTCCATCCGTTTTTGATAATTTTGGTTTTTTAACATCATTTAATTTTATATTTTCTTTAGTTTGTGTGTCAGATACTGGTTTTTTATTTTTCTCTTCTTTATTTGATGATAAGGTACAGCCTGATGTACCTGCTTTAAAAATATCTTCGTCTTCCGATGGTGAAAGTATATCACGTGGTAAACCTTTTTTCTACTAGTTTTCACTATATAGTTTTTGATCGGTTTTAGATCTTTTTTCTTACTTGTGTTTTCAGTGATCTTTCCAATAGTATAGTGATCACAATAGTAAGAAGGCTTGCAGGTGAAACACGAAAGGGCTCTAATGTACATTGGACAACCTTTGCACCATGTAATCTGTTTAGCTTTTGTTATTCCATGTATGGGTGGAATTTTTGTTTCTTTCAGACTTTTTTTTTATTTATTCAATAGAGCAACTGTCTATAGTAAAAAGCTTTACTTTTGTTTTATCTTTAACGCTATTTACAAATTCAGCCGCGCATGTGATATCATTTCCATGTTTAACAAACTCATCAGCTCGTCATTTCAATAATCCACCCACACCATCCATAGGTCCTTTTCCATGGCCTGCTTCACTGAAGTTCCATGTAATGGACTGCACATTTTTAAAATGGCTTGGTAGTTTTGTCTTCATAAGGAATATATTATATATGTTTTTATATTGACTGGATGGGCCATCGGTATAAAAATGGACATGAGTTATATCAGGGTAACAAGAATTTACCTTTTTAAGCACAGGATCCATGTGGGCCCAAATAGCGTGTGCTTGATGGTCCAAATTGTCAGACACAGTACAGAAACTCTTAGTACTAGTTTTCCCTCTTCATTTTTTATATAAAACACTCCTGTGTTTAGCGTAATTTGATTCTTTGAAGCACTAAAATGAGCAGATTGAATTTCTTCAGAATATTTACAAACATAGTTTTCCGAAAAATCTATTCTGAAAACTATTTCATCCTAACGCAATCCTTGTTTCAATTCCTTTAGTTTATTAGACTGATGTATGTTGTATAATACACATGGTTTTTTTTTAATTTATCAGTTCAGTGTCTAGTTCCTTGCAGACGTCAGAAATATGTCTACCTGTTTTTCTCTTTACAGTTTTTACAAGTTTCTTTGTTTGGCCCTTTATTGTTTTTTCTTCTTTAATGGTCTCCCATTGATAATATTTTATTTTAAAATTAGATTCATAGTTGTAAGTCAACGTTTTATTGCAACACATATCACAAAGACCCATCATACAGAATTAATTTTTTTGGTTACATACTAAAGCTTTCACAACTTCGTTACTATTTTTTTGGGAAATAACATTAACCTTCTTTAAAGCATTAATTTTTAAATCAAAGTTTTGATGCTGTATGCAGATGCAAGTTTCACGATCTGAGGCTTTTGGTTTAGTAACTCAAAATGGGCATAATCTTGAAAAGGTTGAATAAGACATCTTAATTTTTGTTTCGCTAATGAATCGTTGGTACAAATTTGTCTTACAGTCCAACAGCACCCTTCGCTGTTTTTTTGTTCCATTTTTAGCAACAAAGTCTCGTTTTCCTGGACACATACGACTAACTGTATCATCCTCAAAAAACATCCTTACTCTCTTTGCAAAAGTTACAGAAATAGATTTCTTTTTTCTTCTTTCGTAAGCAAACATATTTTTTCTATGTTTTTTATTCATTTTATAAGATAATATATCTTTGAATTCTCCTTGAACTCTATATTTTTTTACTGTTTCCTATAGCCTTATTTAGAAGTTGCTGCTCTTTAGATTTTTTCTCAACTTTTGAAACTTGACTATTTATCTGTTTTCTTAAAGTATATCCTAGAAACAATTGTTTCTTCACTTGTGGACTAACTTTCTCCTTGCCTAGTAAAATTTTGACTTTTTTTATTTGGAGATGGTGAAGCAATTTCAGTCCCTTTTATATAACAGGGTTTCTGAAGTCTATTTAACCTCATTTTGTATTTTTGAACCTTATTTTTAAGTTTCTTTATTTCCCTGTCTTGATATTTGATAGTTCGGTAAGCCCTGGCACAATCTCTTCGAACTATTTTTCGACCTCTTGCCTTTTGAGCTGTCTGTTGGATTTCATCTTCAGAAATAGGCGGAGTAATTTTGCAGACTGACAATTCATTTTTTTTATTACGAAGAGATCGTCATTTCCTATCTCGCCATTGTTTTTTTATTTTACGGTGCTCTCTTGGAGTTAAATCCTTAACCTTTTTAATTTTATTCTCTAATTTTTTTTTTTATTGTATCGTTCCCTGTCTTTGGCTCTTTTTAAATCTAATTCTTCAGCAGTCATCCTTGCCCTTCGCTTATGCTGTCTTTCTTTTGCAAGTTCTCTTTGTCTCTCTAATTCCTTTCCATCTTTGCTTTTTTTTAGGAGCCATTTTAATCCTAAAATACAAAAACTAATATTAATTACTGTACTAAAATAATAATTTGCCTTCTATAGTAGGTGTAGTCCTTCTATAGTATAGGAATAAATAATAATAAAGTACGACTTTACGGAAAAAATTCAATTTCAAAACATTACAATTTTGACAGTTATTATTAATTTAATTTTGGGTATACAAACGAATAATTGCAAACTAAAAGGCTGGTTGTGTTCTATTTGCTTTAAAATAGTGCAATTTATTGACGTAATACATATGACATTGTGATAAGACCAAGAGGTCAAAAGTGTATTCTTATATGCAATATCTGTAGACGATATGTGTTTCATTTAAATGCAGTGTAATTGGCAAAATAAGCATATAATACAACATTTCTCTGTTAACATCAAATATATTATTATAGCTAAAAAACACAATAAGGATAATAAACAGTTCACTTCGGTCACAGTTTTCACGTTCGGTCACTTGAACCTTACTTAGGTCACGATGTTCACGCTCCATCACGTGAGAGAAGTGAGCGTGACCGGAGTGAATATCTGAAATGTAGGTAGCGCCACTGACAGTAAAGTATGACCACGTGTTATAGTTTCTAGGTTATGGCCGTCCAGTTTATCTTCTCTATGGTTTTAACAAATCTACAGAACGTTGAAACTAATTTTCAGTCTTTTAAAACAGTGACCGAAGTGAATGACAATTAACATACGCAATATGACTTACCTTATTTATCAAGAAAATATGGAAGATTGTCACATTTAACCATCAACAAAACTAGTCACACTCCAGCAGACAACCACAAGCTCACTGATGGGACAGAAATAAGCTGGCGATTGCCGCAATCTCAACAATTTCAGTGGGAATTTCAAATGTGGAATATTTCGTTTCTGGATCTAGGAACACCCCGATTTTGTTATTATTATTACATTTAATGTGTCATTTTTTACATTTATTAATTATTTATCAGAATATTATACCGTTGTTTTTCACTTGACTAGTGGCGTTTTTCCATTTGAGCACATGAGCACGTGAGCCCCCTAGAGTATAAATATAATTAAAATACTTTCTTATTGAATGCATAACATAAATAACATTCAGTTAATACGGAGTAAACGAATTAACAACAAAGACGCGTTAAACGCGAAGCGAAGCGAGCAGAGACGCGCGGACAGTGCAGGTGCGGTGAGCTGCCTGGCATCCAAGCGGGGATAGGAATAGAGGTATGCGGGGGGAGGCGGGTCTCATATAACAGCGTGGGTGCACCAGCCAGTAGTGCGACGGCAAGTCGCAGGTGTGTACACATAATCTCGTTTCGTTGCGTATCCGCTGTGTGAATATTGTGTCTCTTTTGTGTTCTGTTTTGTTACAAGGATTCGTATGTGAGTGTTTTGTAACATTTTATTATTCATTTGATTATTATGGCAGTGACAGTAACTGAACTTAAAGAACTTAGGTTTTCTAACTTATCTCTCGAAAGAAAGGTTGAAATTAAAGTAAGTGGAAAACCGACCCCCAACTGAACATTGTTCACATAACCAAAGGTTAGAATAGAGACTTTAAGAGGGAATTCAATCAAAACGTATATGCCAGAACCCCGTGGATTTGTGGATGTGAACAAAGCAATAGATTTTATTGCTTCCCCTGTTTACTTTTTTCGAAGCAAACTGGTGAATCTAACTGGGTAAAATATGGGGTTGCTGATCTTTCCCATTTGCAATCAAAAATCAGAAAACATGAATGTTCTCAGTCACACTTTGAGACCCATCCCCCCCCACCAAAGCTGGTAAGCGTGCCAACCGGGGATGGCTCAAAACAAGTCGAGCGATGGGATCACGGGTGGCAGTTGGAGGGTCAAAATAACACTCGGCAGCTGAGCAAAACTAGTTTATTACCAAAAAAATCAAAATAATTAATTAATCAAAACGGCAGAAGGCCACAATATAAAATAGGCAGAAGGCCACAATATTAATTCGTAATTAAATAAATAACAATAAACACAAAATTTAACAATATAACGACAAAAGCTACCAAAACACTTAACGCTACAAATACCAAAACTACAATTAACAAACTGTATGGCCTATCTGCAGTTTTGGCCTGAGACACCCAAAACGTAAGAAAATATTAAGCCCCAAATAAAAGTGAAAAATTTAGAAAACTTTTGGATCACAACATTTAAACCGGCAATTTAGCCCGAATCCCTTG
This sequence comes from Stictocephala bisonia, assembly GCA_035578905.1. Classification (NCBI taxonomy): domain Eukaryota; kingdom Metazoa; phylum Arthropoda; class Insecta; order Hemiptera; family Membracidae; genus Stictocephala; species Stictocephala bisonia. Next base: position 6,648 of record JAQJVL010010872.1, read on the forward strand.
ATTCCACCGGGCCAGGGAGTAAGCCGGAATCCCTGGGCAGCTCCGAATTAAACAAAGCACAATAATCCCCTTTTGGTGAAAGTTTAAAAAATTAAATAATTTAAAAGAAAATATAACACGGTACCGTCGAGTAAAAATTCACTTCAAAAACCCCCCCCCCCCACAAATACACTTAACAAAAAATAATAAATGACAATAACTAGGCCTAAGCAAATAAATAAAGAATAACAGGATTTAACAATGGGGACCTAACAAAATAAAAATCTAAACAAATGTAACAAGAAAATAAACTAATTAAACTAAATAACAATAAATATTAACATTAAAAGTTCTTGGTATTTCACGTTTTCTTTTCCCTTTAATAAAAAAAATAAATAAATAAGTCCCCAATGGCTGTGTTGCTTAAAATCACTGTCCAAGTTTAGAAGCTCAGGCCTAGGCCTCATAAAGTTCTACAGACATTTTTTTTTCTTCTTTTTTTTTTTATTTTCCATTTCCTTTTTCACTTTTAAATTAAACCCCCAGCTCAGCCGCCGGGAAACAACAAGGAAAGCACTGACCTGAGGACGAAGACTCATACCCAAAGATGTAGGTGGGGCAGCAGGGTCACCAATGGCCTCTATACATGGTCCTCAGGCCAGGCTGGCAGTGTGGATGGTAGACAATCCCCGGACGGCAGGCCGAGGGCTGAACGTCCCACTCAAGGACCCTGGAGTTTTGGGAACCTTTCAGCCGGCAAACATGACTTGACGAACGCAGCAAAGAACAACTGAACAGACAGGCCAACTTGACCGAAGCTGCTGGAACACGGAACGAAACGGAACTGGGCCAAGGGCTACCAACTACGCGGAACGCAAGGCAAAAGCGAATCTCAGGCAGCCTGGCAGACAATGACGAAAAAAAACGAAACTGTACCGGTCCAAGACCCGGTACAACCTCCCTCTGCAAACCTCAACACACCCAGGCAGGGGAGCAAACTCGGTACCTCAGGGAACCAAGAGAAGACGAAGACCTCCGAAGAGTGGTGTTCCAAGGACGCCAAAGAGAATCTAAGAGGGGAAACCCCTCAAACAGGGAGCGAACTACCCTGACTGTCGGGCCCGACAAGAAAGAAGAGAGAAAGAAGACTCTCTCAGAACAGCCACCTAGGGCACAGAGGTGATCAATCTCTTTGCCCCAAGAAACCCCCAGGAACACCAACTCCTGGACCAACCGTTCCCCGGAAAGCCTTAAGCTGGGACACATGGGCTTTCCTAAACACCCTGCCTGACTGGGGATCAACCAGCAGAGCAGTCACCGGTGACAAAAACCTGTCGATGCGGTGGGGACCAGACCACCGATAGCACAACTTTGCAGCTCTTCGTTCCGCGGCCGAACTGACCGGGTGAGCCTGACAAAGAACCAGATCTCCAACCTGAAAAGGGTTAGGAGTACGACCCTTATCATACCTCCTCCTCACTCTCTCTCTAGCACGTAGCAGGTTGCGCCGAGCAGCCCGCCACGTGGACACTACGTCAGTGGCACCTGGCGTAGGTAGAAGATCCTCTAACCTCCACAAGTTGGACAAAGGGTTGTTAGGAGGGTAGCCATGTAGAATCTCGAAGGGAGTGGCATTGTGACTCTCATGCTTGGAAGAATTAAAAGCAAGCTGGAGCCAAGAGAGACTCTCATCCCAGGTGTTCTGCTTCTCAGCATGGAAGGTAATAAGGGCAGACCGAAGATTGCGGTTGAACCGCTCTGCATGAGAAGGCTGTGGGTAATAAGGAGAGGTAGTCACATGCCTGATACCATTGCCAAAACAGAACCTACGAAACTCATGGGAGGTAAACTGGCTACCGTTGTCGGACACAAGAGTGGAAGGCACACCAAAGTGCTGGAAGAGTTGGGACTGGAGAGCACGGATGGTGAGCTTAGCCGTGGCACTCCGAAGTGGAAAAAGCCAAACGAACTTCGAGAAAGCATCCACACAAACAAGTAGGTAGGAGCTACCTGACTTGCTACGGGGAAAAGGACCCACGTAGTCGATGAATACCTTCTCAAAAGGACGCTCGGCCACCTCAGAAGATAACAACCCTAACCTTGCATTCTGACTAGGCTTGCTGAGAGAGCACAGGTGACAAGCCCGCACTCTGCCCGCAACATCCCGGTCCATGCCCTTCCAGATGAAGTACCTACGAATCTTAGCGATGGTCTTATGAATGCCAAGATGACCGCCCACAAGAGAAGAGTGATAATATTGAAAGACCATCGGTACTAGATGACTAGGCAGCACTACACGGGGTTCACCCCTCTGTCGAGGACGGCAACAGAGTACCCCTTTGGACAGAAAATAGGGAGGGTGGGCACCTCCCTCTTGAAGCTCACCTAAGATGACTGACAGCTCAGGATCTTTCTGCTGATGGGACAGTAGGTCGTCAAAAGCCAGAGGAAAATCCAGAAGAACAGCACCACACTGAGCAACAGCCTCAGTCGGTGGATCACTGGGTTCGTGGTACATGCGGGAAAGAGCATCCGCGATGACATTCTGGGTACCCCTAAGATGTTGAACTCGGAACTTAAAGGCAGAAATTTTGACCACCCAGCGATCAATTTTCCCGAGCTGTCGGGGATGGGCAAGAAGCCAAGATAGTGCCTGATTGTCAGTCTCCAGCAAGAACTCAGCGTGTTCCAAGAAACGCCGAAACTTGTCCGTACCAAAGACAACAGCCAGACACTCTAACTCATAGATGGAAGAAGCTTTCTGTTCCTGGTGAGACAACGTCCTCGAAGCAAAAGCGATGGGCTGCCTGACCCCATCAAACTCCTGAGAAAGAACAGCAGCAATGGCGGAGGAGGAGGCATCAGTCTGAAGAATAAATTCTCTGCTGAAATCAGGCATACGCAGGACAGGAGGTTGCATGATAGCCTCCTTGAGAGCATCAAAGGCAGTCTGCTGAGCTTGGCCCCACACAAAAGGGACACCTTTCTTCCGCAACTCGTTCAACGGGGCAGCAAGCTCGGCCACGTTAGGGATGAAGCGACGGTAAAAATTCACCATCCCCACAAAACGGGCAATCCCCTTGGCATCTCTGGGAGGAGGAAAATCCCGAATGCCCTGGGTCCTCGCAGGATCTATGCAGACGCCTCGAGAAGAGATAAGATGACCCAGAAAAGAAATCTCAGGACGAGCAAAAGTGACTTTCTCTGGATTGACGGTAAGGCCAGCTGATTTGAGGCGACTAAGAACTTCCTCCAGATGTTGCATGTGTTCCCCGAAAGTCTCACTGTAGACAAGAAGATCGTCCAGGTAATTGAAAACAAACTTGAACTTCACATCATGGAAGATGGAATCAAGCAGACGAGTAAGAGTCTGGGCACCCACAGCAAGACCCATAGGAACCCTAGTGAACTGATAGAGATTCCAGGGAACACAGAAGCTAGTCATGGGCCGTGATTCCTTCTTCAATGGAATCTGATGGTAGGCCTGGTTCAAATCGAAAACACTGAAAAACTTAGCCTTACCGAACCAATCAAACGCAGAATGCAAATCAGGCAGAGGTACCGAGTCAATAGCGACCTTAGCGTTGAGCCTCCGATAATCCATCACAAGCCTAGACTTACCATTAGGCTTGGGCACAAGAAAAGCTGGACTGGCATAAGCAGAACGAGACGGTTCAATCACACCCTTGCTCAGAAGATCCTCAATCATAGCCCTCATAACCTCCATCTTTGGGGGAGCAAGTTTGTACGGATGACTTCTAACTGGCTGAGAATCGGTGAGGTGGATCTCATACTCCAGAAGAGCAGGTGAACCCAAAGAAGCAGTAGGAACGGCAGCTGGAGCCGAACCACAAGCAACCTCAACGGAAACGCCTGCAGGCTCAGAAGGAACCTCAGGCACAGTGAGAGCCGTTGTCTCAGCCTGCGGCCTCGACACGTTAGGCGAAAGCGCAAAAGCAGGCCGCTGACCCAGACCCGTAGGAGTCGTGGACCCGGAGAGTGCCTGAAAAATCTCATCCAGCCTAGACACACTCTCCAAGATCCACGCCCTATCCGATGGTTCCAACCCCGGTGCCCGGTTGACCAGCCTTAAACGGGCAAGCAGATGCCCCAAACGTGCAAGGCGGCAGGCCCGGTC
>JAQJVL010010873.1:0-10761 GCA_035578905.1 Stictocephala bisonia
CTGAATTCCTATTGGAGCCTCTCTGTTATATTTTAAGTCTATGTTTACGTAAAGCAACATTTCCTAAATTGTTGAAAACAACAAAAATTACACCAATTTATAAAAAAGGAATTGAGTCAGATATCTCTAACTATCGGCCTATATCTATATTATGTACTCCAGCAAAAGTATTTGAAATTATTCTTCATAATAATATTTTTCCACACATGAAATTTTATTTTTCAGAAAAGCAACATGGTTTCATTCTTTCTCGTTAAATTTCAACAAATCTCATAAATTTTGTTAATTTTACTTCCTGTGCTTAAGTACACTAAAAAACTTAATTACTACGGCTTTTCTGATCAGTTAATTCATTTCTTTGGATCATACCTCAGTGATCAGCAGCAGTACGTGTCCTACTGTGGATATAGGTCTAACGTTTTTCTAGCTGGGTCGGGAGTCCTCAGGGCAGTAATTTAGGCCCAGTACTTTTTAATTTATTTATAAATGACATAGTTTTAAAATTAAAATCGAATATTTTAATGTATGCTGACGATTTTAAAATATTCTATGTGATTAGGGATGTAATTAGTTATCATGCAGTTCATAGTGATTTAGACTCATTAACTCGCTGGTGTCAGGAAAATTGTCTTAATTTGAATATAAATATGTGTTGTGTTATGGCTATTTGTAGAAAGAAAGATTCTAATCGATTTCCATACAGCATAAATAATCATATACTGAATAGAGTTAAACAGTTTAGTGACTTAGGTTTTCTTATTTCAGAAGAATTTATTTTTTCTGGACACATTCTTAATATAATAAAAAAGGTGTACAACATACTGGGGTATATATTAGACTTGGAAAGCAATTTAGTAATATTGAAACATTAAAACATTATTCATATCACTTGCACATTCTTGTTTGGAATTCGCAAGTATTGTCTGGTTACCTTCAACTAAAATATACTCTGAAATGATTGAACGAATTTAAAAGAAGTTTTTGCAATTACTGTATTATAGATTATTTGGCCCTTTAAATCATCCAATTTGGTTTGTTAGATACAAAGAAATGTTGAATATTTTTGGTTTTTATTGACTTTTTAAAAGGCACAAAGTTTCTCAGCTTTGTTTCTTACATGCTGTTGTTACAGGTATAGTAGATGACTCTATAATTAATTCTGAGTGCGGTCAGTTGTACGTTCCGGCGTATGGTGGCCGAGCAAGCAAACTGTTTTACCCTGGTGGGGCTTGTACTGTTGCTCACGCTTCCTTTTTCCTAAATTCGTCAATGACATTATTTAATTCTATAGCTAATGATGTTGATGAGGCTACGAGAGCAGCGGTTTTCAGAGTACATGCTTGTGTCTGATGGAATGAATGTTGTTAAGACTCCATTTAGCTATTATAAGATTATTTATTGATCAATGTGGTTTTTTCTGACGTATGTATGAATTTTTTTATCTGTATTTTTTTATTTTACTAATATAATTCATATGTATGTCTGATTGTTTGGTTGTGTATTGGTTTTATTAATTGTTACCTTTCAGTTATAAATTAAACAGAAGCATGTTTTATTATTTTTGTCCTAAAAATAACCTGTTATTGTACCCGGAGAAGGCTATGAGGTACAGACATTGGCTTTTTTTATTATGTATCGTATTGTGTCCGTAGGTTCTTAATTTTCTACAGGACCATCATACAGGCTTGTTTTAGTTTTACCATCATACAGGCTTGATACAGGACCATCATACAGGCTTGTTTTAGTTTTACCATCATACAGGCTTGATACAGGACCATCATACAGGCTTGTTTTAGTTTTACCATCATACAGGCTTGATACAGGACCATCATACAGGCTTGTTTTAGTTTTACCATCATACAGGCTTGATACAGGACCATCATACAGGCTTGTTTTAGTTTTACCATCATACAGGCTTGATACAGGACCATCATACAGGCTTGTTTTAGTTTTACCATCATACAGGCTTGATACAGGACCATCATACAGGCTTGTTTTAGTAAACCAGTGGCTTGTGATCTGTAATTAATGTGAATTTTCTACCGTAACAATAAGAGAAGAATTTTTTTAGGCCCCAAAATATTGCTGTAGCTTCTTTATCTATTTGGCTATATCGAACTTCACTTTTACTTAGGGTCCGGGACGCAAAAGCTATGGGCTTTTCTGTACCATCTTCTAGTCGATGTGAAAGTACTGCTCCGAGTCCAACTGGAGAAGCATCAGTAGCTAATACGATCTGCAAAGCCGGGTTGAAATGTATCAATGTGGTTTCACTTGTCACTTCCTGTTTCACTCTTTCAAAACTTTTCTCGCATTCTTTACTCCAGATGAAAGGTTTGTTCTTTTGTAATAGTCTATTTAGAGGATAAACTATATCCGAAAAGCTGTTAATAAATTTGCTGTAGTATGTTGCTAATCCTAAAAAAGATTTTAGCTCTGTCACGTTAGAAGGCTGCTTTGCGCTCTGTATTGCTTTTATTTTTTCTGGACTTTTGTGCAATCCGCTCTCATCTATGATGTGCCCAAGGTACTGTACACTTTTTTGAAAGAATTTGCTCTTATCTTTGTTAAGCCGTAGATTATTCTTCTGCATTATTTCTAAAACTGTTGTAAGCCTTTTTAGTGTTTCTTCAAATGTCGGTCCTTGGATCAGGATATCGTCAAAAAAACATTGTACGCCGTCCAATCCCTGTAGAATTGAGTCCATGTATTTTTGCCACAACGAAGGCGCTACTTTTACTCCAAACATAAGTCTGTTGACCTTGTACAGTCCTTTGTGTGTACTCAGAGTTTGCATTTTTGCAGATTCCTCATCCATTACCATGTGTAAATATGCATTAGATATATCTAAGGTACAGAAGTATTTACCGCCAGACATTGAGCTGAAAATGTCCTCTATTCTTGGTATAGGATGGTTTTCATCCTTTATAATTTTGTTCAAGGTCACTTTGTAGTCTGCACACAACCTGATGTTCCCATTAGGCTTAACTACCGGTACTACTGGAGTTCCCCACTCGGAATGATCTACTTTTGATATAATGTTTAATTTCTCCAATCGTTCAATTTCATTTTCAATTTTGTTTTTCAAAGCATAGGGTACTTGTCTAGGTTTTATGTATATTGGATGTGATCCTTCTTGAAGGATGAATTGTGCTTTGTACTCAGGGATGGAACCAATATCATTTTCAAAAACATTTTTGAACTGTTCTAGAAGTTTATTAAGTTCCGATCCTTGTGTTTCCACAACAGTCCTGATCTCCGCCCAGTCCAGTTTTACTTCCCTCATCCACTCTCTGCCAAAGATAGGATCGACGTCTTGATTAATTACGTAAAGTTTGCCAATAAACTGTTGTCCCTGGTAATTACAGGTAACAAATGTACATCCTCTTGGTCTGATGATCTCACCTGTGTATGTTCGCAGTTCAACACCAGTCTTAAACAATCTTTTATTTGGGAGAATATGTTTGAAATCTTTAAAGGAAATTGATGTCAAAGAAGCTCCTGTGTCTAGTTCAAAGCGTATATTTTTGTTTTCAACAATCACATCAATACTGAATTTGTCGTTTTTCTTGGTATCAGAAAACATATTTATCTCGTGTATATTAGTATGGTCATCAGTAATAAGGTTTACATCTGTAAAGTGCACATTTGTACTTGGTGTAATTCTATTCTTGTTTATGAATTTGTTTTTACTCATGCAAACTTGGATAACATGGCCCTTCTTATTACATGAGCCACATATCTTGTTTACACATGGGCATATGTTCGCTCTGTGTTCTGGGTCTCCACAGCGATAGCATTTTCCTTTTAGAAAGGAAAAATCTGTTGGATGATCACTTGATCTGTATGTTTGTTTTTCTTTAGGGTTTCTTGAAAATTTGTGGCTATGTTTCATTTGATATGTTTCATGTTTAGTAGTACTTGTAGATATCATTACATTATCTGTTTTAGCCAGTTCAATACAAGAAGCAGTTTCAACAATTTCTTTGAAAGGTTTAAGCTCTCTATCTTGTAATAACCTAGTCCTAATTTCAGTATCTTTTAGCCCTTTAATAAACTGTAGTCTTAATAGTTCATCACATATTGATTTCCCACATGAACAATTAAATTTACAATCTGTTGACAATTTTTGTAATTCTGTGGAGAATTCCATAACGGTTTCACCTAAATTTTGTTCTCTTGTAATGAATCTGTGTTGCAAAGCAAGTACACTAGCCTGTGGCTCCATGTGGTTTTTTAATAACGTTACTATCTCTTCATAAGTTTTAGACAAAGGGTCATCTGGTGCGCACAGGTCGTGTAACTTTTGGTGTACAAGGGGTGACAAAGCATGTAGAAATGTAAGTCTTTTTAAAGTGTTGTCAGATATTCCCTTAAGTTTCATGAATATTTCTAACCTTTTTACAAAGTTGGAAAATTTTTCTTGTTCATCTAGTGGTACAAAATTTAGGTTAGAGGCAGTTAGGTTAGATCCTGAATTGGATAATTGAATGGTTTTCTCAACTGAGCTAACTTCACTTGTATCTTCTTGTAGGATATGTTCCAACCTAACTTTTAAGTGAATAAAAGTATCATCGAATTCACTTCTGTAAGTATTTTCATCATTTATGAAGTCATCCTCAGTATTTAAATCAATTAAGTCTTGGATTGATGTCATCTTACAGTAAATTGAATGTAGTAGTTCTAGTCTTGATTTTGTTTCACTCACCTTTGCAGTAGTGTAGGTACCAATCCATTTGTTGCAGTTTGTCATTTGCATTTTCAAAGTTCTTCGTAGTAGTTTTAATTTCTTTAGTTTCTCTTCAACATTTTGAATACTTATAATGTCCTGAATGATTTGACTCGTCGCCATTGTCGTATCTTGTAGTAATTAAATAATTTATAAAGAATTAACTTAGTAACTTTATTTCAGTAACATACATCATAATAACACAGTAATACAATGTTTGTGTTACCTAGCAACACATAATCAAAACAACTTATAGAAAACATATGTTAATTAATATCTATCAGGTGGAAATAAGCATTTTTTATATCTATAGAATAATGGAGTTTGTGTTTGAAGAGTTTGTCTACATTATTTTTCATATTACAAAAGTGATAGGTATATTATATTAACTAACTGACTAAAATGATCTATCTGTTTATAGTAATCTAGTGAAACATCTCCCCACTCCAAACAGATAATTAAATAGTATTACGCTCCAACAATTAAATTACAATTTTGGTGTTCACCCTATCATAAGTTAATCCTCTAAATATTATCATATGTATTATTCTCCAAATTTACTATATGTTGAGCATAAAAAGTTTAGTTTATTTTTTCTTGTAACTTTTGATTATGCTTATACTCCTGATTTCCTTTTCATAATTCATATAATACTTAGTTCTTAATATATCATATTTTATATTATTCTTCAAATTTACTATATTTTGAGCATCAACAGTGTAATTTTATTTTTGAAGTATGATAATAGATTTTAAATGTCTTATTCATTTTAGTGCTCTTTATCTCTAGCAAAGGATAACAAGTATTAATTTTTTTTAGGTTCTTGAGAACTGTGAGAAGTTGTTTGATCTGGGAGAGCACTACTTCGTAGCATTCCAGAAATTGCAAGAGCTTACTTTGTTATCTAACCTCTGTGTTATTTTTATCAGTCAAATTCTGCCGGAAAAGTTCTCAACCGATGTCCCGTACATAAAGATATTTTTTCCTCAGTATACAAAAGGTTTGTCTCAAAATTGTGTTTATTTTTGTTTGATATAATGATGTTACTTAGAATTAAATCTTGAAAAAATTTTGAAAATTTGCTTTGAAAAATATATAAAAAAAAATGTTATTTAGAAACTTCCAGTTATCTGAAACTAAAGATAGATTACATTGTAAATAGTTAAATAATTTAAATGGTTAATGGCCTTGTATTTATACTTGCTCTAATTTGTACACCTTGATAAATGTAAGTGTGAATGTTTAATTTTTCATTGTACTAATTTATAGAAACTGCATAGTTATATTTTTTTTTTTGCTGATACATTATTTCTGTGTTTATCATTTTCAGAAGACATATTTAAGATTTTAACTGCAGAAGTACAAGATACTGATGATGAAACTTTGTTTAAGCAGTTTACTGTCTTCTTTTTGGATACATTTTATTTAGCTACCAGAGATCTCAATGAATTAAAACATCAGGTATGTGTAATGTTATTTTAACAATAATTGTTAACTCCCAATACACTTCTGACATGAAGCATAGCAGCATATTACTTTTACTTATCATAAAGTTATTTCATATAATTTATGTATTTATTCTTTAGACACCAGTTTTCAAGTTGAAGGCGAATATGGATTTCGAATGAGTGTGATAAGTGTAGATGAGCGATTGTAGTCATTGTTACAAACTAAGGCATTGTTTTAGTTTAAATTTAATTGTTATATTAAATTTTATTTAAAAGACCTAATTAAAGATGATTCTAACAAAATTGTCATATTCTTTGATTATTTTAAACAATTTTCAACAATCATAAGGAGAAACTTTCCTAATACTGTTATTACAAAATAAAGTCATATGAAAAGGTAAGACACACCAAAAATAAAATTTGCTAACCCAATGAAAAATAAACAATTTTTGTAGTGGATTTTGACTACTTAAGTAATGTAAATGTATTTTATTTATTTATTTTTTAAGACTTAATCTTAAAGATATATTAAGCTACGAATTGTGAGTGAATTTGTGACATAAATGAATCAATGTAGTCTTTACAAACTAAGCAGATTTTCTCTGAAGGCATAAATTACTCTTGGCCAGTTAGAAATAAACAGCCAAAGATAACCATTTGCTCTTATTAAAAATTTGTTTCACTCTGATTTGATAAAACTAGCCACCTCCAGAATGTGAAGGTGGTGCAATCGGTTTTCGGTGAGTTAATTATTTTCTGATTTTATAATCAAAATTAGTTAATGTACCTTCACTTAAGACAGGAAAAATAAACAAAATTTTTTTAACCGCTATATTAGAGCTGGTGTCCTTATGAAGTGGTGAATTTAGCTGATTTTAAATCAACTAGAAGACAAAAGCATTCAAAGAATAAATTAAATTTTTTATAACTACATTTATTACAAATAACTGATGGGATTAAGATGTTTTACGTTTTAAAAAATGTAACAATATTATAATTTCAAAGGTAAAAAAGGTATTTTTAAATCTTTAAAATTAATTTAAAAAAATAAAAACATCTTAATCCCTTCAGTTATGTGTAAAAAATTTCGTGAATACAAAAGTGTGTTTGATTTTCAGGTAAAAGCTCTCTATCCAAAATATGTAGAACCAGTTAAAGCAGGCAAGATCAAAGCAGGAGATACTCACGCTCTGTACAAGAACATAGCTCCTTACATCAGGACCTCAATGAATAATGTCTATCTTCCTGGGTAACACGCCCTTCTCTACATATTATATATATTATTATCACATAGAAATAACCATTGTATTGTTATATGATTTATTCTTTAAAATACTCATTTAGTTTCAAAAACACCTACAACCCTTAGACAGGTGGGTTTTTGAATCCAGATTGCACTTTGCCAGGTATTGATGTTTCATTCATGTCCGCCATCTTGTCTTCCAAAACTTGTTGAAAGATTACATTTTCACCAGAGATTATTATCTGTTATGGAGCAGAACTAGTGGCAAAAAGAAGAACTACAGCCATATACTAAAAAATCTCAGTACAAAATTCTCCCACTGAGAGCTATGTCTTGATTTGAACCGGTTTTGGCCTATGTTTCACCTTGGTAGTCAAGTGGTTAAAGTCGTCGTCTCCTGAAGCCAGGGAGATGGTGGGGCGCATTTACTGGGTTCCAATTCCGAGTCGGGTGACTGGTGCAATTGTATTGGAACTGTCCCTTTTACGAGTATGGACCCACATGGCTCGATGAGCCTCAAGCTCGTATGTTAAGAGAATGGTGAGGTAACATGTAAATAAATTAACAATAAATTGCCCTTTCTGAGGAACAGTTGAAGTCAGTTAGTAACCAGACTACACTCATCCTACACTCATATAATCATTGATATTCGCCTTAAAATACCAATAACGTTTTGTCGGCGTCTCATATGTAAGAATGACAGAATAGTGGTGGGATGCTTCTAATGTAATGTTGACTTTCTAGTCAACAGCACCAGTCATTGCAACTGTTTTGCTCATTTTTAGCTTGTTATTCAAGTACTTATCCTTACGAGTTTTTGTTTTTACTGAACTTGTATGTGACATCAATACCTGTCAAAGGGTTATTGGAGAATGATTCATTTTAACTAAGTAGTGATTAAAATACAATATGAAATTGTAAGCCTTATAAACACAGTAATAAATTTCTGATAATTTGATATTAAGGGGCTGTTTTTTTTTTTTTTTTTTTGAATAGCATAATAATTTTTTAAATAGCTATAATATTTCTTGATAGCTCAAATTAAGAACTGATAGACCAACTGCCTCATAAAAATCTGTGCAGTACCTTGATTTCCGCAGTGGCTGGCACATGCATTATACCATACGCCATACCTGCATGAGTCTCAGTTGCGGAGGGTCATTAAGTCAAATTACTTTATATTAATACTATACTTTATTTATGTATGAATATTTTTTATTTGTGGATATTTATTTCATTTAACAGTTACATTATCATATTAGAGTAGATTACAATTAACAATTTACATTTTTGGAAAGCTGAGAAAGTTTTGAAATTTTTTAATTTTTAAAATAAACTAAAAATAGATTTATTTTTAAATTAGACATTAGTGGCATGCAGTAAAGTAGTCCTTACAACTGTTAAGCTGCATTTACACAAAGCAAGTAAGCGGGCAGGTTACTTGAGGCAAGTAGCATGCTGCAGGTAACCTATACCGTGTAACCAGCACTGTCCTCAAATGAGAGGCAAGTAGCTTGCCGACCTACCTGGCAGGTCGACTTGCATGAGGAGTAGACAACCTGCCCCCCCACCACTCAAAAACTGCACCTGCCTCATAAATGCCCTTCACTGGTGTCGTGTAGACAGCAGTGTCTTGATTTGACAGGCAAGTGAGGGCGTGTTTTCAGTTTACAAATTACAGAGTATTAATAGGGGGTTGTTTATTGTCTACGCTGTTAATATTTTGTGTATTGTAGTAAATACTATTGCAACGGCTCCATGTTGGACTGAAGAGATGACTATAAAGTTTTTGGAACTCTTAGCCAATCTCTACACCATACTTCAAGGAGTATTTCACTTGATTCTGCAATAAATTCATTTACAATACCCTCAAAAGCAACTTTCACATTACCATAGGAAACCATCAACGATGTACTCTGCCATCTTCACGTAGTACTTGCCTCGCTACCTGTGTCATAACAATTCCTCATATAGACAGAGCACAGACAATTTGCCAGGCAGGTTACTTGACACAGGCTAACTGCCCGCCTACTGGCCTCGTGTAAATGTGGTTTTATACTGGTAAGTGTTTCAAGATTACATAATAGAATGTTACTCATGCGTATAATTAAGTATCCAAGATATTTTTCATCTTCATATTGACACACGGTAATCTAGTTGTGAATCCAAGCTGCTTATTTCTTTCTTTACGTATTATAATTTTCCTCTTCATTTCTGATAAACTGGATTTTTGTTACTTAAGTTCGGATAACTAGGGTTTTACTGTAACATCATGTTTATTTCTCAATATTAACCCTTTGCACGCAGCAAACAAATATATACCCAGCCTCTACTTTGCTTAAAACGCGGTTAACGAATATATCCAAAATGAAATATTTCTATCAATAATGTAAATTTATTTTATTTATTTATTTATTCGTAAGACACCGATCGTCAAGATATGGGCGAATATGGATTTCGAATGAGTGTGATGAGTGTAGATGAGCGAATGTAGTCATTGTTACAAACTAAGGCCGACTTATTCCTTAGAAAGTGTCATTAATTAATAGCCCAATGACAAATGAACAGCCGGTGATTATCAGCTGATACTTCTCAAAATGTATTGATTCTGATTGGGATCGAACTGAGAACCTTTAGCACATGAAGCTGGGATTGAACCAACTACAATGATAGTTCCTAAAATTTCCGCTAGAGTGCAGCATCAATTTAGACATGTCTTTGGCCAACTACTTCAGCCTATCATAAACGTAAATTGTCTATGAATGACAAGGGGCGGGGCAGCCAATCAGAGCATGCATGGGCACGGCTCCATCTCCTGCCCTTGCACATACGTAAAACGGAAATATCCTGGGTCTGTTGTTCCACCATTGTTTTCAACACTTACGTTCTTTTTCTCTGTTTTATAGTTTTCAATTATTTTGTTGTTGTTATTATTATATCATAAATGACAGATACTGTTAAAAGTTTCAACTAAAACGTTAAACATTATTTATACTTGTACTTTTCATTATAATTGTACATCTACAATAAAATAGTGTTAAAAATTATGATTTAAACTTTAATATAAATCTATATATTTTTTATGTTCTTTTATGTTTCCAAAACTTACAAAAAAAAAAAAAAACTAACTTCACATTTCATTAATATTATTTTTTTTATATGTTATTTACGTGTTACTTTATAATAGGGTAAAATAATATCTGTTACCTGTGCGAAAGGTAACATTCATATTAACACTTTCGCTGTAGCTACTAAAAAAATTTTATTTTAACTGACCTGTATATTGTGAGTATTCCTGATGCCTAAACAGGATTTACGAAGTTTTACAGCCAGGAAATGGA
>JAQJVL010010874.1:0-10760 GCA_035578905.1 Stictocephala bisonia
CAGCCCCTTGATTACGCCGGATCACAGCTGTAACCTCTCAGCAAGAGGCACAGTACGGCGTGAGGTGGCCGTACGTCTTACCAACACTGTTTCCACCGAATAACGGCTGTAGACCTCTCAAAAAGAGGTTCTGTACGACGTGTGGTAGCCGTACATCTTACAGATACTGTTTACACCGAATCAAACATGTGGACCTCTCGATAAGAGGTGCTGTACGACGTGTGGTGGCCGTATTACAGACACTGTTTACACCCGATAACGGCTGTAGACCTCTGAACAAAAGGCATTGTACAGCGTGTAGTGGCCGTACGTGTTACATACACTTACACCGGATCACAGCTGTAAACCTCTCAACAAGAGGCGCTGTACGACGTGAGGTCGCAGTACGTCTTACAGACACTGTTTACACCGGATCACAGCTGTAGACCTCTCAACAAGAGGCTGAGATGGACAACTACATTAGCAGAAGAGCTCTGATAGAAACACTCTCCTGGCTTGACGCCCGTACTTAACTTAACTTTGCTTCTAAGCGTAATGAAATGAAATGAAAAATCTATTTATTTCCTCCTTATAACATATAAACAGAAATATATTACAAAAATACATGAAATTGGTTCCCCACATGGGCGGCTACCTGTGTGTGGGGAAACGAGTCCAGAACAGTCGGAATGTTGTCGGCCACTACTACTAAATAGCATAAAGAACAATATAACTTAAAACTAGTTTGATATAAAAGAATATCATATATATGCATGCGCAATAAGAAGGGACAAATAATCAATAATTAATATTTATTGTATCCGGATTATTAGTAGAGACTTCACACCCACTCACCTACAGTACCATACAAACACACATTCACAGTCACATTTGCACTTACTCACATCACTCCCCTATCACACACACAGACGCACCCTAACAAAAGCACACACTTACACACACACACACCCACACAAGCACAACGCAGACATGCATAAAAAACACACGCGCGCGTGCGTCATCATTCTGAATGTGGTCTGTTGTAATCTAATTCTACTTGTTTGTTGAGATATTTTTACAACGCTATTCAAACTTATTTGTGAGGCGTTATCTTGATTTAAACACCGTGAGTTTAGAAAAAAAACATACATGTCA
Organism: Stictocephala bisonia; assembly: GCA_035578905.1. Taxonomy (NCBI): domain Eukaryota; kingdom Metazoa; phylum Arthropoda; class Insecta; order Hemiptera; family Membracidae; genus Stictocephala; species Stictocephala bisonia. Next base: position 1,135 of record JAQJVL010010874.1, read on the forward strand.
GTTCCATTGTGTTGTAATTTTTCTGTCATATAGTTAATTTATAATTTTATTATCATTAGCTACATATCCCAGCATGATAGTCCTGTTTTATAGCCTTGTTTTTATGAATGATATATTTCACAGACCTTCAGGCCCCTCTATCTTATGCTAGTTTCTGGACATGTGTGTAACGTGAAAAAATGGTTTTTAACCCCGTGTTTTGCACCTTTCCCAGTATATTTGTAATCAGTACGTCACTAGTACTAGTATGGTTGTAATGATAAATAATAATTTATCATTACAACCATAATGATGTAAATATATTTTTAAATCAGTGTAAAATATGGAAATACAAATATATTCACGTGGTAGATTCAATACTTTGTTCTGTTACAGAACCGCCGTTCAAAGCATATGCATGATTGGCATCTTTGAAAGTGAATGTTATAGGCCTAGAACTGTTACCTCCAGTTCATTTTCAAACAAGCAAGCTATCAACATTCTTCGGTGTGATTATACGTCGAATTTTAAATCAAGATACAAGTAACAGTGGTGTACTAATAGTTTCTTTCGCTGAGTCCGTGTCTATACTAAACGTTACAAAATATAATGTGGCAATACGAACACGCCAATTTGAACCTACATCATCATAAAAGCGATGGGAGACGCGTGCCAATATAAATGTTTATGATAATAGATTATTATTTATTAATATCCCAATATCCAGAGTAACTAAAGAACCTACAGATTTACATGGAACCCAATCCACGAAGTATTGGTCTGATTTTCGGCTAATTTACCAGCCTGATAGTGGGGTTCTCTTTCCAACATAACATCCGAGCCCTGACTACCACCCTACACGGACATTTCAGACTTCTCTAGTAGTGTCCTTGTCGATGGCAACCACTGAGCGGAACCATGTCGGTATTAAGAGGACCAGTTAAGAACCTATCGCCTTCAATATCCACAGTACTTTGTCCCCAAGTAGCTGGGTTACAGCACTGCACCACTAATGCCACGTTTTATTAGAACGAGATCAGTATGCCTATTAGTTATTAGCTTCCTATATTTTTACCACAAAAATGACATGAATAGGAATATGGGTAGAACATATTTTTAGAAAGGTCTGCCCCTCTTGCCCTAGCACACAAACAACTGTTGATTGTTTATAATATAATCACTTGGAGATTTGAAAAGCCACTGGCCATCGGTATGAATATGACGTTTTAATAAGAATGTATGAGTTTTTCGTTGAACCATTTTGGTTTAAAAAAAAGTAAATTAACCATAGGAGCAGTGGTAAGTCTAATCGATCGTGGTTGAATTAGAGGGTTGGAACCAAAATATAAGTGTGTCTCAACTTATCAAAAGTATTCGACTCTGTTGCCATGAAAAGCTGTTTGACAGATTGGAATCTCATGGCATCCGAAGCATGCCTCTCGCATCGCTTACCACTAATCTATGCCAAAGAACTCAAACAGTTCAAATTTCAAACCAGTGTTCCAAATTAGTCACACTGAGCCACGTCATCCCTCAAGGATCAATTTTCAGTCCACTTCTTTTTTTTATTTAGGCTAACGGCATCAGTAAAAGGTTGAACCATGGGTGAATGGTAACAAATAAAGGTGCAAAATTATGTGTTTTAGTGAAAAACCAACACCACTTTTAGAACAAGTTTTGGAATATGAAAGAGACCGTTTGAATTTTAAAATACACTAATAACACAACGTTCTGTTTTTTCCGCAAAATGACGTAAAGATTTGGAATATATTCCTACTATCATACTATATGACCAAGTTGGATGAAATCGACACTTCAAATTTCCTTGGGATACATTAGAGACGAGATTTTAATGGAACCAGCGCATCTAAAACTGTTTCTAAAATGAAGTTTAGGTGTTTTTCTTCATTGCTTTAATCAGGTAGGTAATGATGACTGAAATTATTGTATTATTTACACTCACTTAGTTATGGAATAAACCTGAAGAAATGATAAGTGTTTGAGATTGTTCATTCTTAAAAAAAACAGGTGATTTTCATAGTTAAAGTCTTGATGATAAATCTTTCAAGGTTTCATTTACCATCTCTCAATGCATTTATATCCATAAGACATCAATGTTCTGTATGTTTTATATCTCCTTATTCAGGGCCGAAACTAGCATCGAGGTAGAGACAATTTTCGAACGGGAGACTCGAACATTAGTCTTTGAGCTCTTGGCTTAACAGGTGAGAGTTTTATTATTGAACAAGTTATTTTAAAGATGCCACAGAGCATCAAGCTGTTAACAAATAAAGGAATAACGTCGCTAGTATTTCACAGAAGAGAAGTTTTTTTTATGTAACTGTAAGACCGTTCATAAATCAGTTATCCTTTTTTGGAAATCGGTTATAAATTGGCAAGGAATGGTCGTGGAGTTTTCTTTGTAAGCCTACATTTCATATAGAGTTGTGTTGAGTAAAGTTCACAATTTTAGATAAACATTTATGAATATTGCAATACAGTAAAACTTTTAATCAACAATTAATTTTCCAAAGCTCAACCCAAAGATACAAAAGTAATATAAAATTATGAAATAGTAAAAATTATGGTTTGAACTGGTTTGTGAAGGTCTGTGAAATAACATCTAATGATAGATTGTTGCACGAAAGAGTTCAAATGTTGTGCTAGAAATTGGATGACATTAAGTACGAATTGTCCATTGTGTTAGATGCTAGCTATTTCCAATCGCCAATTACCGTAAAGCCTTCAATAAAGCGTTGAGCCAAAGCTGGCAAATGCTCCCTTGCTCTGGCGAGCATTGCCCAGATGTATGAATAGGGTTGGTTAGGAGGCCGATAATAGTTACAGGGCACTGAGTGTAGCCTAAATTAATCTACGACACATTCTGTAGTAGTCTATGACGTTCATCTAATTATGAAAATAACGAATGAAAAGTGAAAGTGTGATGAGTCTGGCAACACTTGGTGCAGGAGCGTGCTGTGAATCACTGCTCCAGACCAAGTCAGTTCTATTATTGTCACTGTGACTCGTACCCAAGCTGCACGAATGTCACGGTGTTAATCAACAATGTCGATTGTAACGCTATTTTGTCACGGCTGTCATGTACTTAACGGCTTGACAAGTGTGATTGGCGACTGGTTGGAAGACCAGCCCTCCCTTTTCTGCTCGAGATTTGGGAGTAAAAACATTTTGAAGAAAGAGACCCTTCTCGGCCCCATATTGGTGGTAGGACTTCCATTCCACCCCTGTTTAAATCATTTAGGAGGGGGTGGAGGTGGCGTACTGCTGCAAACAAACCTCAAGAGGTTGAACACTGAAGAGAGAGAGAGAACAATTTGTATAATTATAAACATATAAAATATTTCATTATTCAAGCTCGTTTCTTACTGGATGTATAACATTAAAATATAAAATATTCTTTTCATATACTAACAATATTTTAATGAACAATATTTATTCACAAACCGTGCTTTGGTGTACTTTTTATTTGTTACTTTTATATTGTAGTTTATTGAATAAAATGTCAGATATCCATACAATAATTCTCTGCATATGAAACTTAACCACCCTTACGTTTTAATACATACGTCCTTAAAGGTAAGGTATAAAAGAGAGAGACAGAGAGTCGGACTGTCTCCGGAAAATACTCTAAAACCGACTCCCCCTACCCTAAAAAAGAGAGCCATTTTGGGGCAAGTACCAGGTTTGAAAATAATTTTCCTGAATTTTTCAGGGTGGAAGATTAGGATTAAAGTTGGAAGAATTATCCATTTCAATTCGTTTGGTCGTAGAGGGAGCAGCCTCGTGGTCTGAAACACCCTGTACATAAAACACTTCTTCATATTCTCACATCATAAAATAAGTAACACTTTATTGTACTCTTCATGGTTAAAACAGAACGTTCATGCTAATTTCAGACCGTTAATGAAAATTTATTATTTTATATTCCGCACTGATTGAGATTCTGTAAACGAAATCGCCATTAAATATAATGTTGGGTAGTGACTCATGGTCTATTTGAATGCTTACTGCAATCTACTTTCATAATACGCTCAACCCATATAAACCCTATAAAGGTTTTCTGTCAAACCTCATATTTCATAGGTTAAATTTCATCATTGAGCCTATTCATACGAACAGCACATATGCGCATTATTTTTATTTAACGAAACGATTTATTAAGCAACTGAAAATCTGCCAGAACAAAAGTAAACTTTTCCGTGAAAACGAGTGGAAAATTACTGTGTAATATCTTAAAATAGTTAATAAATGAAGACAGTGGCTCATTTCTGTTCGCCTCTTGCACCGCAAACTCACCCGGTTGACACATCTCTTTCTCCTCGCGCCCTTGTACCTATCAACCAGAATGACACGACAGTATTTTAGGAACTTGTGTTTCCGTAGACAGCTACTCACCAAGACGCCAAAGTTATATCTGCCAAATAATACATCACCTGATATTATGTGTATTCGTAGCAATAGATTTACTTAGACAATTGTTACATTCATTACTCGACTATGTATGGTAAATTTGTTAGAGATTTCCATCCAACGCTTCTTGTTTTAAATAAATGGTTCCAAAGAATTTGTACAAACTTTCCCCCATATTAAACACTAAAAAAAGTTGAAAATTACCAGTTTGATTCCCAATTATGTTTTTTCCATAACTAAAAAACTAGTCAAGTTAGAGACATATGGTTTTCACTAAAATATTTTGAACTATAATTCACAATTTTCCTTACAATTTAATCAAAATTGTTAGATCAGTTTTTGATAAAATTTCATTTTTGATTGCTGTTTTACCCATAAAAATAAAAAAGTAAAATTTAAAAAAGGCGAAAAAAAGGTTTAGAGATATTGGCTAAAATACACATACATACCAAATTTCATAAAAATGTATCCATACGTTTGGTTTCCAATGAACTGCACATGTTCACATACATACATACGGACAAACACCAAACTTAAAAAAACAAACAATTTTTTGGGTTCAGGAAACCATAAAATGGATTTTTAGACCAACTTGTAAAAAATGTATTGTTGGACGATCACAATACTTTCTCTATGTTAACGCATATGGGAAAAAGTAAAAAACAAACACAAGATATTGCTATGGGTTAGCTTATAAAATAATCACTTTTAATTGTAGGATAAGTTAGTAACAACTGAAGTCTACAAGTGTAATACTTGTCAAAAACGCTGTTTGTTTTTTAAAACCCTTGTAACGTTGGAAGTCTTCAACAAATTTACCAACCATCAACAACAGCCCAACGCCAACAAATAACTTTCAAACCTCAAACTCCATTATATATACGATTCCTTAGTATAAAATATACAAAAATGTTATTCCATGATAAGTTTCTCCCGTCTGTTTGTGCTGTACCTATGAATTATGAACAAATTACATACATTCAGAACAGCAGATCCATTATAAAAATCTAAGAATTGAGAATACTGACAGACACTGTACATTATCAAATGACTGTGTGTGTTGGGGAGGGGGGGGGGCAGAATCTGAAGCACATGCGCTGTCCACTCGCCATTCATTGTGGATTTATCAGTAGTTGCACAATACTTGTAATTTACTTACGTGTAATATGACAATTAATTATGCGGGTTAAATTAAAAATATAATTTAACACGTAGGAATTAGGGAAATATATTAGCACTATAAAATCGTAAACTAGTATTTATATTTATTCTCTAGACGAGTTAATACACGAGCTACTACACTACATCTGTTAGGGTTATTACCTCCAGTAATTTCTAGATGCGGCGTTTTATTACTGTAAAATGATTTGCATGACAGTTTGGCAACACTGCACACGCCGGTTAGTTATTGCGTCCGTACATTGACCTGTTACGAATCACTATTTATAAATGAAACTAGTAGTAGGTCCTAGTGATATTTAGTAATAAAACTGTCAAATAAAAATGAACCGAAAATATGTTCTTAAGTAAACCTAAATACGTCACCAGTACTTAAAGTAACTTAGTGGGTTTTTATATTTATTTATCGATGTAAGAATCGAACTTGAAAACTTGATGGTTTATAATATTTATATATTGAAATATGGTATTTTAATTGTATTTTCAAACTTATTTAGCCATTTAGTTTACAGAATCAAGTGAAACTGAAGCTTTGAATGTTTGTAATGTTCTGTATTACAATGAATACGATTACGTGAACTCTGAAGTGAGATTCATGCTCAGAGTTTACAGGTCTATCGGATAGGTAGCAGTAGGTCTCCCCGTGTAGGTCCGGGTCTATCAGGTCCCTGGGTAGATCCGGGACTATCAGATCCCCGGGTAGGTCCGAGTCTATAGCGTCCTCAGATAGGCCCAAGTCTATCAGGTCCTCGGGTAGGTCTGTGTCTATGAGGTCCTTGGTAGGTCTGTGCCTATGAGGACCTCGGGTAGGTCTGTGTCTATCAGGTCCCCGGGTAGGTCGGGGTCTATCAGGTCCCCGGGTAGGTCTGGGCCTATCAGGTCCCCGGGTAGGTCGGAGTATATCAGGTCCCGGGTAGATCTGGGGACCTGATATTTTTTAATAGTTCCCTGGTCATTCCAAAAATGCTCAGCCAGTTAAAATAGACTGTATTATAATCCACGTAGTAAGTGTTGACGGGTGGAGTTTATAATAGGTAGGTGGCAGATATAGTCCAATGAATTTAACAATTTTGACTCTACCATAGCCTCTTCAAACATCTGCTCTCCATACTCTCTTAAATGTAGTTTGCGCATTTTACCTTCTTTAAAATAACTAACCAGTGAATATTTTATTTCACAGTATTATAGTGATTTTAGTTCATAATGATATAAACTAAATTAAACTACACAATAGGCTACTATAGTTTATTTAAGTTCTTCCTTAAGCGTAATAGACAGTTAAGTATCATGAAATTAAAAAGGTAATAGGCTAGATTTGTTCAAGCAAGTTTTGTATTGAGAGAGTTATTGATATGGATTGAGTGCCTTTAACTTTTCAGAAAGTGTGTTTATTACATACACCAATTATATTTCAACAAACAAAGAGCCAGTGGTGATTCGTTCATGTAGGAAGTGAAGATATCCATAGAGGTACTTTTGAACAAAAGTAATATAATACTACTCAGTATTACGTATTAATTACTTCCTTTCTCAACTAACTTGTTGGGGTATTGGTTATGGGCCGCAAAGATAGTGAACACTAAACTTGTTGATAAAAGGCAAGCAATACACAATGTATCATTGTAGAAAATTGAAATATTCCTTTCTTCAATATTTAATGTAGCAACATTCAGTGGTCACAAAGAAAACTACGACCGCTTACTGTTATAGCTAACTGAATTTTTTTTATTCTATCCCCATCACGACTGTAGGCAGTTGTGAACAACCAAGACTATTATTCTCGGTAACCAACTGCTTACAACATCCCCTAAAATCCCTTATTTGCTTCGCTCTGTCACGGCACGATCTTCCTCATATGTTTCTATATACCTATCAACTTATAAAGCAAAGTGTGTCTTTTTTTAATTTCTGAGAACTCTTAGTTTGATTACGTTGCATAGTTTTTAAGTAGCAAAACTATTTTTCCCTCTGTACTACGATAAACTTGATAGTAAAACAATAAAACTTTCGACTGTCAGATTTTAATTAATTATTGATTCGGTATGGTAACAGCAAAATAAGACCAATAATTGTATAAAAATAGACTGGAAACTATCATAAATAGAAAATATTTGAAGGCGTCAACGAAATGTGATCCTTTTTCTCACTGGCTTCTTTCTATCAAGTAACGCTAAAGATGAAACTCTTATTTACTATTTAAATTGAAATTGAATTACTACATAATGCTATCGGTACTATTCTGATTGGTTGAAATTAACAATAGATGGTAAAAAAGTTACCTCTGTTTTGTTCCGCCACCAATCTTGAGTTTTTTCGGCACTACCGGTTTTGTAGGATGACCTCCATCTTCAGCGCACTTGGGTTTCACTTAAGACACTGAAGTTCAAATTCTTCTAAGGTCAAGTGGAAGAATTTGAACTTTAGTGCGTTAAGTGAAGCTCAAGTGCGCCTGAAGATGAAGGTCATCCTTTATTTTAAACCGGTAGTGCCGAAAAAACGCAAGATTGGTGGTGGAACAAAACAGAAGTAACTCTTTTTCCATTTATTATTAATTTACTACGCTTACAAGGTTAAGTAATATGAAATTCTAGAAATAATGAAGAAATGAACAACGAAATAAAGAAGTAAGCCTGCATTGATACAAATTTATGATTTCTTATTGAAATTATTGGTCATGGAAACATTTTCTCCAGTTAATTCATAAAAAGGTACGTGGTTAGGATTAAAAGTAGTTTTATGTTAACGAGTTAACAATTAAAAATGAAACCATCGTTACCAAATTTATTCAGTTCTACTAAGATTAGCAGCAACATTTCCTAAGAGAGTGAAATATTTTTGTTGATATTCAATATTAAGAACAATGACAAGAAGTCAACCAGTGAACAAGTGTTGAAGAGATTCTAACAGCTTGCAACAACTGAACCTCGCACGATGAATAAGTATAATTTAGTATTTCTGTAGATAAGAGTGTTGCTTTCCTGTGTAGCCAGAAACCAAGCAGGGTAAATTTTACTCATAAAGATATATAATAATTCAAATAATAATAATAAAAAAATATAAAAAACATTGATTTGAATATTGTAAATAAATTCTCGTTTTTTATTAAGTGAGAGAATTTTCATATTGTTTTGAGGAACTTCTGTAATATATACAAGAGTAGACAAAATGGTCGGGTTTTAGACTCACTTTTCTGGCCTCTGATTGGTCGAGAGCGGTCACGTGACTTGTCCAAGATGGCGGCGCAGTGGTACCAACCCCCCCCCCTCCCTCCCAAAAATTTCCCTCAAATTCCTAAATTTCCCTCCAAATTCCCACATCATACTATATAAAATTCGCTGTTAACCTAACTTTTTCCGTGTTATACTATATAAAATGCAAAAAAGATGGCGGTCTTTACACTATATAAAATGCTTTTGGGTATTCCTCTGTGGCTACCTTCGTACGCTCTTAGCCTACGATATACGCGTCGTCTGCTGGTCGAGCGCGCATGTGTGGGAACTACCAACAGCTGTACGCTCCAGCCAGCACTCCTGCAGCGAAACATAAATATATATTATTCAAATCAGACAAAAAGTAATCAACCCCCCGTAGTCCAGCCAGCACTCCTACAGCGAAACATAAATATATATTATTCAAATCAGACAAAAAGCTATCAGCCCCCCGTGGTCCAGTGGTTAGCGTACCCGACCATGACGATTTGCAACTGTACAGTTGTAGACATCTGGAGTATATACATTGTAGAATAGTGAGTCTGTATCAGTCATGCAAAGCTTAACGTTTTTCCCATACTTTGCAATTGCTGGGTCGGATGCGGAACCACTCGGACACAAGGTTGTTTTTTACTAACAACATAACTAAATGACTTAAAACATACACAATTAAAAAATAACAAATGTCGATTTTACTCTGTACAAACGTGCACCTGGTGGCAAAGCTTGTAACTACTAACCTAGCGTGCGCACCATGTACTAACACAAAGTGCTTACATTTATCTTATCAGGAATGTGGTTTATGATAGCTTCCGTGAGCCCGCCCCC
>JAQJVL010010875.1:0-10761 GCA_035578905.1 Stictocephala bisonia
TCTGAAGATATAACGTAAAAACTACTATCGCTGCGAATCAGCGGCCATTATGTAATCATTATATACAACAAATATTAATCACAGAAACCGAATTCACCTATATTCTCGCCGGAGTGATGGCCGGCAGGCCATCACGGAAGCTAAACACTCAAATTTACGAATTTTTGTTGAGAAAATAGGCAGTTAGGATTAGTTAGGTTATGTCGGTAAAAATGCATGTTTCAAGCTGAAAAAATAATTTTACTACAAAACCAGTAATATATTTGTGTTCAGCATCAAAAAACACGACAAATGGAAAAAAAAGTTGTCGAAAAATAATGATTTTTTAAAAAACGAAAAAAATAGTTTTTCGTTTTTTGGGTAAAAAACTAGTTTTCCGTGGATGAAATCAAACTCCTCAAAAGATATAAACTCATTTTTCACCACATTTTCAACATGAAATCGTATTTTCAGAGGTGGCAGGAAAGTGCATAGTTACCGAATTTTATAAATTCCCACTATGGGGAATCTTACTCGGCCAAATAAATATACCCGGCAATATTCCCATTTTTTAAGTTCTCTCCCAGTGGGAATATTCCCGGCACACATCACTAGTTATGGCTATTTATTTATATTTCTAGATATTTTTTAATTGTTTTCTCTCGGCCGTGAGCCTCCTGGGAGCTTGCTCCCACAGGCTCGGGCCTATTGGGAAATCTGGCCCTAGTGACAGCAAGTAAAGATTTGTTTTACAAGCTTAATAATCCAATATGCTAACAAGTGGAACAGAACTTCAGCAGACGAACCTGTCAAACAAAATCATAAACAGGTTTACCAACAAAAGACCAAAACTATTGCTTTTAATCAATAAGTGTTTAGGAACAATGTTTCAAATACAGTGCAAGCACTCCATTTTTCAAAAACAGTAAACAATATTCCTACATCTTTTGATATTTACTGGGAAATAAGTAGTACTGTTTATAAAAAGTATTAATTTTTAGACCCAAAACATTTTTTCTTAACATTCCAAAAGTTTAAATAAGGAACATTGTTTACAAACATGTTTTGTTGAAAATGTAAAGGAGTCTAACATCTAAGACTACAGGTCTATATACAGGGTTATTCTAAATGATGGACCCAATTTAATAAATTCGTATTTATTTAAGTATAAATTCAAACTGAATAATTTATACACCAATGGAAAAAGAAAAATTCAAAGTTTTTTTTACATATTTATAAATGTTCAATATGTCCCCCTTGTGCTGCACGGCAAACATCTAAACGGTAGCCAAACTTGTCCCACAGACGAGAAAGCATGTCTTCTGTTACTGAGTGCACCGCAGCAGTGATACGGTTCTTCAGATCATCCAGAGTTGCTGGTAGAGGCGGGACGTAAACAGCTTCCTTGACGTAACCCCATAAGCAATAGTCACATGGGGGTGAGATCAGGAGATCTCGGTGGCCAGAAGTGTAGAGCCAGATCTTCATTTCCTATGCGTCCTATCCAACGCCCAGGAAGTGACTGATTCAAAAAGTTTCGGACATCAAGATGCCAATGGGGCGGAGCTCCATCTTGTTGGAAAATGAAGTCCTGTGAATCTTCCATAAGTTGAGGGAACAGCCATTGTTCCAACATGTCCAGGTAACTGATTCCAGTCACAGTTCTTTCCGCAAAAAAGAATGGTCCATAAACCTTTGTACGAGATAAGGCACAGAACATGTTTACCTTTGGCGAGTCTCTTTCATGTTGTAATGTTGCATGTGGATTTTGTAGACCCCATATGCGTACATTGTGTCTGTTGACTTTCCCACTGAGATGGAACGTAGCTTCATCGCTATAAACGATACGCTGTAGAAATCCGTTATCCTCCATCATGTGTAGCATATCATCACAAAATTCAATACGCTTCACTTTGCCATTAGGTTTTAAAGCCTGCACAAGTTTTAATCGATAGGACTTGTACAGTAAACGTCTTCGCAGAACTTTCTATACAGTTGGTTGGGGTATGCCAAGTTCTCTACTAGCTCTATTGGTTGACTTATGTGGACTGCGAACAAAACTTTCTTCAATTCGTCTTACGTCATCCTCAGATACACGCAGCCGGCCTGAGCTTTTTCCTTTACACACACTTCCAGTTTGTTGAAATTGCGCAAACCAACGGCTAATGCTTTTTCTTGTCGGTGGTTGGTGGTTCAATATCGAATTTGAGACGAAATGCCCGCTGCACTGTAACTTGCGACTCATTTTTAGCAAACTCAAGAACGCAGAAAACCTTGTGCTGCACAGTAGCCATCTCACTCACAAGTGACAATGAAACACAAAGGCGGCTGGCTGGCGCGAGAACTCTAGCGGCCGTTTCTGCAACTACCGCCGCCACCACCCAATTCCTCGTTTGAATAGGTTAAAAAAACTTTGAATCTTTCTCTTGCCATTAGTGTATAAATTATTCATTTTGAATTTATACTTAAATAAATACGAATTTATTAAATTGCGTCCATCATTTAGAATAACCCTGTATATAATCTGTAAAAAATCGCTCCCATGCCATATAAACTAGCTTAACCCTCGATCCGGCATTTTACGAAATTTCGTACAATTTTTTCGTCAACAAACTGGCATTGTACGAATTTTCGTACAATTGCAGCGTCGGAGATTTACCATATTTATAATGCGCAAAAATTGAGCTACTTCGATGTTTTTATACTCTATGTACTCAGCGTGAACATACGATTCCAGTGGTATGCAACAACGCACACTGCACTGTATCGGCGTTATTTTAAAACGTAATGAAAGTTGAAGAAGGAAGCCAGTCTCTGAGTCTCGCCATTTTTGTTGTTGTTTAGTCTGCCGGGCCTGATTTCAACTACGGTAAATAATTATCGTTTGCAATGTAATTATCACTTCTAGTGTGTTTAGAAGTGTATTATATTGTATTAGAGCATGTTTTTAGCTAAATTTTAGTATATAATAGAACTCTGTAGTGTTTGTAGAAAATTTGTATCATATTTTTGAATGTTATAGTAACCGTGGTTACTAATTTTCAGGTTTTTGTATACGTTTCAGTTAAAAATTTATAAAAAATAATTTTTACTTACAAACCTATATAAACTATATATTTTCTGAAACTAAATAAAATTTAGAACATTGTGGCTATCTCACATTTCTTTTTTTATCATCACAACATTGATCATAGTGGGTGGTCCCCCCCTATTTTCCGCGATTTCTAAAAAAATTTACAAATATTTCATAACATAAAAAAAAAATAAAATTTTTATAGGTTATGAATTATGTATTATATGATAGCCCATATTCTTGTGAACAGTTTGATACCACACAATTGTACTTTTATTGTAATATAATATTTTTTATGAATTTTATAAAACATCACTGCAAAATCACCAAAAATGACCCGACATTTTGGGCAAAAATGACTGCCGGATCGAGGGTTAAGGACGGATCTTATGCCCTGTGAAGTCTCAAAAAACGTCCAAGGTAATATAATAATGCTGTTAATTGATCATAGATTAAAAATAACAAAATACACTACTTTTCAAGCTTTACTACCTGTGATCTTCTCCATTTCTATTACCAAAAAACGTGTGAAAGAAATCATGAAATGACATTTCACTAACAACTATAACAGTTTTCCAAGCCTATTTTTTTAAGATTAGAAATTTACATCATCCTATTCATGTATTCTTCACATTGACAACACAATAAATTAACCTCAACCTCCTCTCCTCAATCACCTGGTACGCTATCTTAATTAATTTTTACGCTTAAAATATTACGCTAGTCCACTCTTTTCAGTAGAAGAAAATTATTGTCAGTTGACAGAATAAGTGATTTTATACTATATCAAGTGGGAGTGGACTAAAAAAAGTTTGTTTAACAACATTCTAGGACACATGTTATTAAAATAGGCCAAAATGTTATAACAACTAGGGGATACCCCTGCACGCTTCGCGTGCCAACCTTAACTCTCGCTGCGCTCGATAACCTCGGCCTCGGCATGTGAATTTGACTGCAAATAATATTAGATTATCTGTATAACATAAAATTACAATAATAAATTATTTAATATGTGAGCATTTCACTCACACTACTTGCGTTGCTACCTATTTATTAGTATAGAATACTACTTAGCCTATTTCAAACATGTGTGTTTTTTAACAGTTGAAGACTAAACTCTAAATGCATCAATAGGTTAATATTAAATATATAAAATAAACATGTATATTTTTTTTATAAAACAACTATTATTAATTTACTAACATCAACCCAATGTTATAATAGTATAGTAATAATCAAGCATAGTATCAAGCATAGTAATAATAAAGATTGAAAGTCAAGATTACGAATGCAGGGATAGCGAATCCAGCAGTCGTACAGAATTTTGCTAGCTTGTGAATCCATCCAGGAAGTTACTGAACGTGCGTTCCATAACTGACCAAACTGTGGTTGTACCTTTAAATGGACCACAAGACTTTGACGGAGTGATTTCTGCCACTGTGTAGGCCCATGGCACCACAGCGACCGTAAAGGAAATCAGCAACACCAACATAAACATGGAGTTAGACCGAGAAGCACGGTATAATGTAGTTGACGGTGAGCAGTTTACAAGACAAGCAAACTTTTTAACATAAAATGTACTCAAAAAAAGCACAGTAGCAATAGCTGGTAATAGTGGGGCATAAAAACTACCAAACCAGCAGAGTGTTTGACAATAAACAACATCTAAAACATGATTGGGTAAATCAAATTCTTGGTTACCAAGCCATCTTGCCAATCTACAATGGATATGTTTCCCGATCAACATCCTCGGGAAATTAATAAACAAAGTTACCATGATGTTGGAGAAATGGTCAAGAATCAAAAGTTTGTACAACTGTTGACCCACGTAGGACTCCCAACAGGGGACGGTCTTACATTCAGAACTCATACACTCATCTGGCTGGACTTTACACTTGATAAGGACATGAAGTAAAGCAAAGAGGACACTAAGAGAGGATAGACGCAGCAAGATAGTCCGAAACAATGTGAATCGGATGACAAAAATGGGACTGTAATGTTCAAATGTAAGAAGGTAATTAAACACTACTGGCACTACTAAATTCAAGGATACAATACACATTGAAGGAGCAAACTCAACAAATAGTGTTTGAATCTTTCCTTCTCTCCGAGTAGTTGCAGAGAATCGAAATGTTACATATATCACAACACCAGCTAAAATTAATATTAGCAATACAGTAAGATTCACAATTGTTCGAACCATGACTAGTTTTATTCGTTCATCTTTGGACCGGTTCCGTTTTTCTTCTTCACGTCTCTCAGCCTCGAGAGATGCTTTTATCTCATGATAAAGAGCTTTGTGTTTAATGCTGGCAGCTTGCTGATTATGTATACAGAAGTCCCATCCAGCAAAAACCATGTTACAGTAATGGTAAAACTGTCCTTCACCTTCAATCAAGCGTTCCTTGAAGCCATGAGCAGCACTCTTCAAAATTGCTACAAAACTCACCAAGAAGTATCCTATTGCTGTAGCAATATAGGCAAGGGCGAGATTGTATTCCACACCATTTCTCAAAACTGTACTTGGGTACATTCCAAAAAACATGTATGTGTGTTCCATCCATCCTGTACCTTGCACAAATTCAAGCATCGAGGCAATATTCTCACTGCGGTTGTTGAAATACTCTGCAGCACAGCACTCAACTGTCGTTTCATTTGCCAACACACATGGTCCAGGTTTGGGAACATCCATTAACACTGCAGGCAAGAATATAAAGCATAATATCATCAGCGTTGTGGTTAGATTTAAAAACATTAACCACTTTACAAACAAGAAAAACGCTACCACTCCAGTTCCAAAGTTGCCTTCAATCTTTTTCAAACTGAACTTCCATAGTTCTAATTTGGAGTAAGTTTCTTTCCACTTAATTTTAAATTGTTCCCACATTTTTCTTCTTTGCCATTTAAATTGCTTCAAGCCCTGTAGACGTAATGTATCTGCACTCTGAAAAAACATTCAATGTTAAAAAATTACAAGATCTAATCAATTTAGTTTTAGTAAAAAAGACAATTGACACCACTTAATTTTTCTAATATAAATCCTAAAGCAAGCCAATAACTACATATAAAAGTTTTAAGATTGAATATCTGCATGAATTTAACTCAAAGCATTTTCTTAAATAGACAACCCCATAGTTTAGCCACTTCAGCCAAATGAATAATTCCTCTCCTGGAAACCTAAATAAATAAAACAACTAACTCGTCAGTGTCTTCAAAAAAAGAGGTTACCTTAGCAACCACATTGGAAACCAAATTCGTTTAGACCAGACCCAAAACCAATCTAAAACGGAAAATCTGTTTTGAGTATTACTATATATATATGTGTGTGTGTATATTTATGTTATTGAGAGCACTAAGTCTAGTATTTTAGTAAAAAAGGAGAGGTATCTGATAAAATGGTAAACAGGAGACAGGCACAATCACAACCACAAAACGAGTCAAATGGCCACTGGAACTGAAACACACGGCCACAGTTCCAGTGACTGCAGAAGAAGCTGGTGGCCTCAAAATATTCCATTATCTTTCTGTTCGTTTGGTTATAATTGTGTTTGTCTCCAGTTTATCATTTTATCAGGTGCGCTGCTCTCCTCTTCTTTTTTACTTTATATATATATATATACATATTGTAATTTTTCATGTATTTTGTGGACTTGCCTTTTCATGTAAGTTTGCTGATAACCTTTCTCAGGATATCACCCATTTCATATTCCCCCTGGCTTTAAACATAGTTGTAATTGTTGTAACCAGGTGCTTGCTTTAACGACAGTCAATGAGAATATGTTTTAAACTAAAAATAAAATTGCTCCTGCATTTATAGACCTCACCTCAGCTTATGAAGAAGTCTGGAGAAAATACCTTATAGTGAAGTTTTATCACCTGATTCCTTGCTCTTTTTCTTTTATGACTATTAAATTAAATAATATATTAAAGAGATAGGACATCAGCAAACTTACCTTAAAAGACAAGTTCACTAACATCAGAGTAGTAGTCACAAACACAAAATAGACACAATCTCACAAATTTTCAACGCCACAGGCATTTTCTTCAGAGAGAGAGAGAGAGAGAGATTTTGTTATCCATTGGTGTGCTAATTCCATCCTTCGGAGTTGGGAACTATTGGCATGGGAAGGAAGGGATCTGATTACCTTAGTGGTGTAACACTGATCAAAATTTTGATTATGGAGAAGAGTATGGGCAGAGACAGGTTTTTCAGGATTTTGGACTTTGCAATCATGTCTATGGCCATTAATGCGTTTTCGAAGGGTTTCACTGGTAAGGCCAATATATTGGGCAGGACAGTGCTGGCACTGGAGTTGATAAATTAGATTGGTGGAATCACAGGAGTGGTTTCCAGGTATCTTGTAGGTTAAGGAGGTATTGGAGCTGGTAAAAGATGTGGCTGGGAGATGAATAGGGCAGGTTTTGCAAGATTTCTTGTTACAAGGATTAGAACCGGGTGGTTGCTGGTCTTTAGGACAGGTCAGGATGTTGGGATCAGGTAACTTAGGATGGACCAGGATTTGGCGGAGGTTTTTGTTTTGTCTGAAAGTCACAGTAGGAGGTTTTTCAAGGAGATCCTTGGTGTGGGGGGAAGCTTTTAAGATGTTGAAGCCATCTTTCAGGATTTGGTTGAGTTTCTGTAGGCCATGGTAGTAATTAGTGATAAGGGGTAAGCATTGGGAACTGCTTCTAGTTTGGGGTTGGTTTTGGGACTGAGCTAAACGGATTTGGTTTTTAACAAAGTTGGTAGGGTAACCTCTCTTTTGGAAAGCACTGACAAGTTGGTTGTTGTATTGATTTAGGTTTCTGGGAGAGGAAATGATACGTTTGGCACGGTTGGCTAGACTATAGGGTAGGGAGCGTTTAGTGTTGTTGGGGTGACAGCTGGTATAGTGAAGGTATTGTTGTTTATTGGTAGGTTTGATGTGAATATCAGTTTGAAGGACACCGTCCTCCAATCCAATTTCAACATCAAGGAAGACTATGCATTCAGAAGAGGGTTGCCAGGTGAAATTCAGGGATGAAAAGTTTTGTAGGCTTTGAAGAAAGGTTTCCAGATTGGTTTCGGAGTCAGTTCAGATCACGAAAATATCATCGATGAAACGGAGCCAGCAGAGGGGTTGGACAGGTTGTTTTTGAAGGAAAGTCTTCTCCAATTTCCCCATGAACAGGTTGGCATAGGAAGGGGCCATACGGGTACCCATGGCGGTACCCTTGATCTGGAGGTAGTTAATGCCAGTACTTTGGAAGTGGTTTTTTTCAAGGATGAATTGAGTCAGCTGAACTAGGAAGGAAGTGCTAGGTTTGGTGTTTGGAGGGCGTGTATTGAGGAAATACTCAATAGCAGCTAAGCCATGAGCATGGGGTATATTGGTGTACAGTGAAGTGGCATCAATGGTAACCAGTTTGGTGTTAAGAGGTTGAGGTTGGGGAAGATTGGAGAGGAGACTAAGGAAATGATTGGTATCCTGGACGTGGGAAGGAAGTTGTTGTACTAGAGGTTGGAGTTTGTCATCGACAAAGGCAGAGATGCATTCGGTAACAGAATTATAGCTGGCCACAATAGGCCTACCAGGGGGAGGGATGGTGCCTTTATGGATTTTGGGTAGGATATAAAACTGGGGTGGAATAGGCTGTTTATTGGTAAGCAGGATTTGGCTGGCGGTGTACAGGTAGGTGTATGGGTGGGTGGGTCAATATCACTGTACGTGTATGGGTGGGCGGGTGGGTCAATATTACTGTACGTATTATTGTTTTTTTATATTTGTAAAAATGGATGGAAATAAATCATTATTATCATGTTTTGGTTTTCAGTTCCATTACCGTGCTTATGAGTTCTTGTTCAGAAACTGGGCTAAGAAAAAGAGAATTAGATCATAACGTTTTGACTATGCAACCATTTCGTGGATTTAGAATTCAGCAGTAGAATAGTATGCGATCACGTTATTCCATAATTACTTTGATTGAAAGTTTACTCTTGTATAACAGCTTTTAGCTGGTATCCCGTTGCTCTCACTAGAGTCTCAAGTGATTTGATGCCTATTTATTTATTAGTCACATACCACTGTGCGTGTATGGGTTGGCAGGTGGGTCAATACCCCTGTACGTGTATGGGTGTGCGGGTGGGTCAATACCACTGTACGTTTATGGGTTGGCGGGTGGGTCAATACCACAGTACGTGTATGGGTGGGCAGGTGGGTTAATACCACAGTGCGTGTATAGGTGGGCGGGTGGGTCAATACCACTGCATGTGTACGGTTGGGTGGTTGGGTCAATACCACTGCATGAGTATGGTTGGGTGAGTGGGTCAATACCACTGCATGTGTATGGTTGGGTGAATGGGTCAATACCACTGCATGTGTATGGTTAGGTGGGTGGGTCAATACCACTGCATGTATATGGGTGGGTGGGTACTCTGTGTGACAAATACTTAGTGTAGGGTCTTAGATGTTACTAGTACCATAACAGTTGGGTTAGTTTAACACACTGATTACCAGTGAAACCCTTCGAAAACGCATGAATGGCCATAGACATGATTGCAAAGTCCAAAATCCTGGAAAACCTGTCTCTGCCCATACTCTTCTCCATAATCAAAATTTTGATCAGTGTTACACCACTAAGGTAATCAGATCCTTTCCTTCCCATGCCAATAGTTCCCAACTCCGATGGATGGAATTAGCACACCAATGGATAACAAAATTCCGTGACCCACCTAATCTGAACATAAGATAAAACACTTCCCTTCAACCCCTTCCTCATCAGCAAACTTCATATATATATATATATATATATATATATATATATATATATATATATATATATATATATATATATATATATATATATATACTAACTGAATTACTACATCTATACCTGAGTGTTGCTCTTTGGATGTACACCCCCCACCACAGCCACCTACCCAGCAATAGTGGAAGCCATTTCAGTCCCCCCCTCTCTCTCTCTCTCTCTCTCTCTCTCTACTCACCTGAAGAAAATGCCTGTGGTGTTGAAATTTTGTGAGATTGTGTCTATTTTGTCTTTTTTAGATTTGTGAGCTTGTCTTTTAAGGTAAGTTTGCTGATGTCCTATCTCTCTAATATACTAATTCCTGGCCTAGTGCCCTTTAACCTAACCTAAATTAAATAATAGTAAGAATATGAATTCAGAAGGCCGCATACAAATTCACCAACGGTTTGAGGGTCGTTCAAAATATACAAATTCACCAACAGAATCAGGTGGCCCGCCATGGCAATCCCAACCCACAACTATTTGTTCACTTCCTTTACCATAGGACAAACATACATACCATTCCATCTCTTGAAAACTCCATGCTTCTTGAATAAAACAAAAATAATATTTTTTACCCAACAACAGTAAGAAAATATCTTAGGTTAATTAATAAAATACAAATGCATTACAATCAATTATAACAGTTATAATTGATTATATACTATAGTATAGGGGTGTGCGAGTAGTGATTTTTGAGTTCGAGTCGAGTCGAATCGAGTAGTTGGCATTTTTTCGAGTATCGAGTATTTTTCGAGCGAGTATTTACAGAAGGATTTCATGTTCACCCAAGACAACTGTAAAAGGCAGATACCATACTAAGCCTATGTTAAGTTTTGCCAGATTCGTAAATATATACATCCAAACTGAACACAATAATTTTGATTTGCTGTTTGAAACTGTAACATTGAAAAATAAATTTT
>JAQJVL010010876.1:0-10757 GCA_035578905.1 Stictocephala bisonia
CCTTCTGGTTAAACACTCTGGAAAACTTGAGTCAAGTTGTTGCGTTTGACAGCAACAGCTTGAAAACATTCTGTTAGTTCTGAAATAGTACAAATATTATTGATACATGATTTGGTTGATAGGTTCAAGAATAGAGTTGGGTTTGGAATTATTTTTCAATGCAAAAATAACAACACCTATGAAAAAAATTAATAACGTAGTAACGATTTATTATTTCATCATGAAATTTCAGTTTTCTACACCTAATAGCACTAGTTACAATTAAATGGTATATAATTATCATTTAATGATATTACGTAATGAATTAAGGTGATAATGCACTAATTAGGAACATACTGGGTGGATTTGTACTGACTGGAAAAGTACCCCTCCGCCCGTGGTGTACGGCCTGGACAAGTAGCCCCTGGAAAAGTACCCCCCCCCCCAAGACCTGTTGAGCCGACTGTATCAGGAATATTGACATATAACACCTCAATTATAGCAATTATCATAGGTTCTTTGATTATATTCCATTCTATTATTCCTACAAAAAAATCATGCCATATGTTCAAACATTTTTCAAGTTGTAGCGAATATGGTACTTAAAAAGTACAATAAATAAGCGCAATTTGGTTTGATACTGTAATATTATATGAGTAAATAAGCATTCAATGCACAGAATCATTTGTATTAAATTGTTTCGTATTCATGCTGTTCGAACATTTTTATTTTTTTTACCAAGACAGTCGTTGCGATGAATTTATAAACTTATTAAAAACAACAATGTGTCAATTTGAATACAATATCAAACGTAAAACAATATTCGGAATGTTAAAATTGTGAACAAAATTCTTAGACTATCGGTTTTGTAAGACATTCGGTAGCCATGCTGATTCAGTGTTTGACGTGTACGCTTCCTCACGCAATTTGTAATAAAAATGTAAACTGATATGTATGTAACTGCATTTTTCCATTGTAATGTCGTGTGTATAATAGCCTAAGCAGTTTGTGAGTATTAAAACTAAGAACGCAGTTTACCAACTATCTTGAATAAAATTAACGTTCTCTTAGAAAAAAAAAAAAAAAAAAACAACCAGTGTACTTGTTAAATATGGGGGTTACTTTCCCAGTCATGGAATACAGTTTCAGCAATTGTTCAAATACGTTTTTGTGACGTTAAAGTGACGTAGGAAGTTGCTGGAGGGAGGACTTTTCCAGGGGCTACATTTCCGTTACCCCCCTTTTTTAGAATTTTTTCTCTTAATGAAAAGAGCTACGGCTGCTGATAATTAGAGAAATTCATCATCCATTTCACCCAAATACACAAATAAAATTATTGTTAAATAAACCACTCTAAATCACTAGGCCTAATATTTATTAAACTGTATTAAAATAATGACTTAAATAATTTATAATTAAATAATAACTTTATTAAAATGCAATCAACACCGCACTGTTTGGAGTTGTTGGAACGACCGTGGCTATTTTCAAAAAATTTCGATCGCGCCAGGCCACGCCGCGCTGCGCCGCGCCACCCATTTATCATGCACATGAATGGCCAGCTTTAATAGCAAAATGTTTTATGCAGCTTTTAGGAATATTATTTCATGCATTATTATTAAAAGTCTGTTTGAGGTGGTGTCCCGTTTAAGTTTGGCAATACAGTAAAATCCCGATTATCGGTCTACAGTGTAGGTCTACTGATTATCAGAAACCTGGGTTATCCGAAACATGATCTAGTGAGAAAAGGAATAATCAACATTAATAGTAAAAACACGTTTATAAAAGAACTGACATTATATCTGTCATTTATCATGTTCTAAAACAACTACAAAATGAATGTATTGTGACATTCCGAGTGGCCTCTATCCTGGGAACCGGTGATGCGGAAGTAATGGATGGGTCGCTGACCACCTGCCCTGCTTGTTTACAACCTTTGGGGCACAATGGCTTACGCATGAACGCCCCTTTACCTCTTCAATAGACTTCTAGAATCTTCTGGGTTGACGAGCCAGCTCTGTCATGGAACTTCGGACGCAGGGGAATTCAAGAAGCTTCTAGATGGAGACCTGCAGGTGATATATACGGCCCGGATACCAGAGTCAGTCAGTCAGTCAGTCAGTGAGTCTACAGCCTACAGCCCAGGTGTTTGCGGCGACAGTGAGACAGTTCTACAGTGCGAGTGAAGTGTCCGTGTATAGAGAAGTGGTCTACGGAGAAGTTACCGGTGAGTGGTTCGTTGTGGGGATCAACGAAGGAGCATTGCGGTACTTGTGGACGACTTCTGAAGGGACACTGAAGAAACTGTGAGTGAACTGTTAGCATTGGACTGTAGGTAGTAGGGAAGCTAGTAGAGTCACTTTATAGTTAGTCATTGTAAATATTAGTAGATAATCTAGGAAAGCCACTTTATAGAGCTAGGAATTGTAATTAAAAGAAGGGAATTTAATAAAGTCACTTTGCAATTAGTAGTTGTAATTATTGATGCCATTGAAGATTGTAATTATAGATTAGTTTAACTGTAACAGTAGGCCTAATAGTAAATTGTACTTTTCACAATAGTTAAAGTTAAGGAATTAATCCATTTAAATATAATAAGTTAATTTTATATATTCAATAAATTTAGTAATTGTTTAGTATATCGTGTTGCTTATTTGTAAAACCCACATAGTGATTAATTATTCATAAATTAGGAAGTGTAAAAACGTCACACTGGTGTCAGAAGTGGGATTGATTTGTTAGAGCAACACGTTTAATATTTTTATTTATTGATAGTTATTATTAAGCTGTTTATTGAATTCATTTACTGTAATTCTATATTGTTCAAACGTAGTTTTGTAAAAGAACGATGGCATCTAGTGGAGTTAAGTTATTAGACTTAAAAGTGGCTGATTTAAAGCGGGAGTTAGAAGAAAGGGACTTAGATCATACTGGAACAAAATCAGTTTTAGTAAGTAGACTTAAGCAGGCAATGCTAGAAGCAGGGGATGATCCAGAAACATTCCTTTTTGAAACTGAAGCTAGTTCACTTAAGTCTATGATTACCAGAAATGCAGAGAAATTACAAAATGACTTAAAAGGAAATGCAGAGGAATTACATAAATTACATAGTGACTTAAAAAGTGACTTAATAGGAAATGTCGAGAAATTACAAAATGACTTAAAAGGAAATGCAGAGGAATTACATAAATTACATAGTGACTTAAAAGAAGTGAAAGATGACTTAACCGAAAAACTAAATAGTAATTGTAAAACCTTGAAGGAAGAGTTAGCTACAGAATTTAATTATAAAATTTGCCAAGTTGAAGACGAATTTAAAAAACAATTAGATGACTATTCGAGCGAATTTAAAACACAATTAGATGACTGTTCGAAGCAATTAGGTGATAGGATTAGGTTTTTAGAAGAAATGGTTCAGGGGAGGAAGGAGTCAATAACCTGCAACGAACCACCTGGGATCTCAGGAAGTGGACAGCAACCGCCCAACCTGGAACCTCGGTCGAGTGTGAGTCCACCCGTAAATAACGCAAGTTTGCCAACCTTTGACGGAAAGATGTCCTGGGAAGATTTTATTACTTTGTTTGAGACTGCCGCTGCTGTCTACAATTGGCCATCATCAGCGAAGGCGTCCATGTTGTGCCTTTCACTTCGTGGAGAAGCTCTGAGTGTACTGCAAACCGTTCCACCTGCTGAGCGACAGAATTACGAAGATTTGATTAGACGGTTGGAAATGCGGTTCGGACATAAACACATGGAACTGGTCTACAGATCTCAGCTCAGGAGTCGTCACCAGAAGTCCAATGAAAGTCTTCAAGAATTCGAAGCTGACATCGCACGATTAGTGAGGGGCGCTTATCCCACAGTGGACGAAGCTGTTTACGAGAGCCTATCCATTGAAAGGTTCCTCGATGGGCTGCGGGATGCTGAGACGCAGCAGGCTGTAAAGTTGGCCCGGCCTAACACTTTAAACGAGGCCCTGACGCAAGCCTTAGAGTTTGAGGCCGTAAAGCAATCCGTCCGGGGCCAGGCACGTCTGCGAGGAGTCTACGCAGAGGAAGAAGAACCTATGAAGATAGAAGACATCGTAAGAAAAGTGCTTGATGCCCTGAGGGACCGGAAGAAGGAGATTCACTGTTGGGGGTGTGGAGAGTTAGGCCATTACCGAAGTAAATGCCCGAATAAAGCCTCTCGGGGGCAGAGGCAGGGAAAACTAAAAAGGGTTGATGGGAAGGGGCAACTGTCAACCCAGCAACTTGAGGCCCCAGCCAAGAGCATCATCGTAGCATCTGTGTCAGGTCAGACCAACAGCCTTTACATAGACGGATTGGTAAACGGGGAGCCCAGAAGCCTTTTGCTGGACACTGGTGCAACGATGACGATATTGAATGAAGATATTTGTCCTTCCTCTATGAAAATAACTCCGACGACCTGGACAGTGAAGACTGCGACTGGGGACTTTGCCAGCGTCCGCGGGGAAACAGTTGCCACCTTCTGCATCGGGGGTGCATGTCTTGAGCATCGCGCTCTTGTAGCTGACATTGAGGAGGACGTCATACTCGGCATGGACATGATGACGAAACTTGGCTTACAGTTAGACCTCAGGAAAGGAGTGACGACCATTGGGGGAGAGGAAGTTGCTCTTCAGCGCAGGAAGAATTTATCTTCTTGGGTGCGCTTGTTGAAGGACGCCACTCTGCCACCTCGAACTCAGAAGATCGTCAGAGCAGAAATGGACAAGACTATTCCGGAAGGCCAGAACTTAATGTTGGACCCAGTTATAAATGAGGAGGAACTTGGACGTGGGGTACTTGTAGCGAAAACACTGTTCAAATCTTCTAAGGAAGTTCCAGTCCGCATAATGAATTTGAATGACCATCCTGTTGCATTGAAACAAGGTAGGCTTCTAGGTAACTGTTCTCCGGTTTCTTCTGTTTCACGAGCTGATAGGAATATCTCTTCAGACCATAAAAACCTTCCAGAAGACATAGCGGAGTTTGTAAGAGATGCATGCAGGGAAATGGCATTGGATCAAACGAAGCAAGTCGCAAGGTTAATAACAGAGTATCAAGATGTGTTTGAAACTGCTACGGGGCCAAAAGGTAGAACAACTGTGGTTCAACATAAAATTGATGTTGGGGACGCTAGACCAATCCGTCAAATACCTAGGAGACTACCCTGGGCGAAGAGAGAAGAGGCAGAGCGAAAAATAAAAGAAATGGAGCAAGATGGAGTGATTGAGCCCTCCAGCAGCCCATGGACTTCGCCGGTAGTATTAGTAAAGAAGAAGGATGGGACTTCCAGGTTCTGCGTGGATTACCGTCTACTGAACAATGTTACGAAGAAAGACAGTTATCCCTTGCCCCGGATTGACGACACTCTGGATGCTCTCGGAGGCTGTAAGTTCTTCTCAACCCTGGACTTGAAGAGCGGATACTGGCAGGTGGAGATAGCTCCGGAGGACAAAGAGAAAACAGCGTTTTCCATAGGGAATGGAAACGGACTTTGGCAGTTCACGGTGATGCCCTTTGGACTCTGCAATGCTCCAGCTACCTTCGAGAGACTCATGGAAAATGTGCTACGGGGACTGACTTGGGAAACTTGTCTAGTGTATCTGGACGACATCATAGTCATAGGGAAGACGTTTAACGACCATCTTCAGAATCTGGAGAAAGTTTTTAAGAGGCTTCGTTCTTCCAACCTGAAGTTAAACCTAAAAAAATGTAATCTTTTCAAGAATAAGGTTAACTATCTTGGACACGTAGTGTCATCCGAAGGAGTGACTGTGGACCCGGAGAAGATTAGCACCGTGAAGGAGTGGCCTGTCCCACGTAACAAACATGAGGTGAGGAGTTTTCTTGGACTTTGCACCTACTACCGCCGCTTCGTGAAGGGCTATGCTGATATTGCTAAGCCACTGACCAAGCTCACCGAAGAACAGCGTAAGTTTGAGTGGACTCCGGAGGCTAGTGAGGCTTTTGAGACACTTAAAACTTCTCTTTGCAGCGCTCCAATCTTAGGGTTCCCACGGTTTGGAGAGAAGTTCATTGTGGACACGGACGCCAGCGATGTGGGTATAGGGGCGGTTCTCTCCCAAGTTCAGGACGACCATGAAGCTGTAATCGCTTACTTCAGCAGAACGCTATCCAAAGCAGAGAGGAATTATTGCGTCACCAGAAGAGAGCTACTTGCAGTCGTGAAGTCATTAGAGCATTTTCACAAGTACCTCTATGGACAGCCTTTCCATTTAAGGACCGACCATTCTGCCCTGACTTGGCTAATGAACTTCAAGAACCTGGAGGGACAGACAGCTCGATGGGTGCAGCGTCTTCAAGAATACAACTTCACCTCTGAACACCGACGAGGGAAAAACCATTCCAATGCCGACGCCCTGTCTCGACGACCTTGCCCAGAGGGTTGTAAGCACTGCTCCAAGGTAGAAGAAAGGAATCCGTCCGTGGAAGTGCGTTGTGTCTCTTTGGAGCCAGCTAGTGGATGGGAGCCGAAGGAACTCCGGAAAGAACAACTTGAGGATAGCGAGGTTGGACCACTGCTGCGGGAGAAGGAATCGGGGGCTCGTCCTAGCTGGGAGGACATTGCAGCTAGGAACCATGTGTATAAGAGCTACTGGGCACAGTGGGACTCAATGAAGGTTAAGAACGGAGTGCTTATAAGAATCTGGGAGGCCCCTAATGGTAGGAAGCAGATTGAACAGATTGTGCTCCCCAGAAGTAAAAGAAAGGAAGTGCTGGAGGAGATCCACAATGGAGCATCTGGTGGGCACTTAGGTGTCAACAGAACGGTGGACAAGCTACGTCAGCGGTTCTACTGGTTGAACTTGAGGGCTGATGTAGAGAAGTGGTGCCGCCAATGTGATATCTGTACTGGAAGCCGAGGGCCACAAACAAGAAGTCGAGGCAGAATGCAACAGTACAACGTTGGGGCACCCTTCGAGAGGATCGCCATCGACATCGCCGGTCCATTTCCCATGTCAGATGCAGGAAATAAATATCTCCTGGTGGTCATGGACTACTTTACGAAATGGCCAGAAGTATACGCCATACCAAATCAAGAAGCAGCAACAGTGGCTGGGTGCTTGGTGAATGAATTCATCTGTCGGTATGGAGTGCCACGTGAGCTGCACAGCGACCAAGGGACGAACTTCGGATCCTTGTTGATGAAGGAGGTGCTTCAGCGTCTCGGAGTGCACAAGACACGGACCACT
Source organism: Stictocephala bisonia (assembly GCA_035578905.1). Classification (NCBI taxonomy): domain Eukaryota; kingdom Metazoa; phylum Arthropoda; class Insecta; order Hemiptera; family Membracidae; genus Stictocephala; species Stictocephala bisonia. Next base: position 7,202 of record JAQJVL010010876.1, read on the forward strand.
GCGCTTCATCCGCAATCTGATGGGATGGTCGAGAGATACATAAAGACACTCGTTGGACACCTCAGAAAAGTTGTGTCCACCAATCAGCGGGATTGGGATCGGAAGGTGCCCATTTTCCTCCTGGCGTACAGATCTTCGGTCCACGATACTACGGGTTTCACCCCAGCGAGGATGATCTTCGGAAGGGAGCTGCGGCTGCCTAGTGACCTCATGTTCGGCCTGCCACCTGACGCAAAGCAGCCCGCAACGGACTACGCCTGCGAGCTCGTCGACCACCTACACGACACTCACGAGTTCGCTCGTCAGCACCTAAAGATGGCCAGTGACAAAATGAAAGCTCGCTACGACCGGCAAGCCAATTCGACTGGATTCCAGGTGAACGACCTGGTGTGGCTCTACAGTCCCATCCGGAAGAAGGGGAGATGCCCGAAATTTCAACAGGATTGGCAAGGACCTTATCGGGTAGTGACACGAATCAACGATGTGGTCTACAGGATTCAAAGACACCCAAGAGGCAAGATGCTTGTGGTCCACCTTGATCGCCTAGCACCGTACCATGGAGCGGAAGCTGATCGGGACGATCAGCCTTAAGGAGGGGGCAGTGTGACATTCCGAGTGGCCTCTATCCTGGGAACCGGTGATGCGGAAGTAATGGATGGGTCGCTGACCACCTGCCCTGCTTGTTTACAACCTTTGGGGCACAATGGCTTACGCATGAACGCCCCTTTACCTCTTCAATAGACTTCTAGAATCTTCTGGGTTGACGAGCCAGCTCTGTCATGGAACTTCGGACGCAGGGGAATTCAAGAAGCTTCTAGATGGAGACCTGCAGGTGATATATACGGCCCGGATACCAGAGTCAGTCAGTCAGTCAGTCAGTGAGTCTACAGCCTACAGCCCAGGTGTTTGCGGCGACAGTGAGACAGTTCTACAGTGCGAGTGAAGTGTCCGTGTATAGAGAAGTGGTCTACGGAGAAGTTACCGGTGAGTGGTTCGTTGTGGGGATCAACGAAGGAGCATTGCGGTACTTGTGGACGACTTCTGAAGGGACACTGAAGAAACTGTGAGTGAACTGTTAGCATTGGACTGTAGGTAGTAGGGAAGCTAGTAGAGTCACTTTATAGTTAGTCATTGTAAATATTAGTAGATAATCTAGGAAAGCCACTTTATAGAGCTAGGAATTGTAATTAAAAGAAGGGAATTTAATAAAGTCACTTTGCAATTAGTAGTTGTAATTATTGATGCCATTGAAGATTGTAATTATAGATTAGTTTAACTGTAACAGTAGGCCTAATAGTAAATTGTACTTTTCACAATAGTTAAAGTTAAGGAATTAATCCATTTAAATATAATAAGTTAATTTTATATATTCAATAAATTTAGTAATTGTTTAGTATATCGTGTTGCTTATTTGTAAAACCCACATAGTGATTAATTATTCATAAATTAGGAAGTGTAAAAACGTCACAGTATACAGTAACCAAGTAGAGTGTTAAAATCTATACATAAATAGTGCACTTTTACAGTAGTGTAGGTCTATTGATTTAGGATTTCAGAAAAATGAAAAAGTGATTCTAACCCCTAAAAGTTACATGACTGATTTATTTGACTAATGTAAAAATCTTAGTTTTAAGGTTAAACTAAGGTTTTTTATTAATTTACTCTTAGTTTTTACTCTTTTATTTCTTAACACTTACTAATACTGTACTATCAATTTTTCAATTTTTGCCTTTAGTTTGCTGAAAACTCGAATTTTAACCAAGGTTGTAATAAATGATTAAGGGTACCACCTCAACTGCAGCTAAAGTATTTATATTACAAACCCTGGTTGGGTGGCTGGACAACTTCGACAGCATCTACAGAAGGTGGGTACTGTAGGGAGTCACTTATAAGGCTAATCTTTAATGAGGGTACCGCCTCAACTGCAGCCAAAGTATTTATACAAACCCTGGTTGGGTGGCTGGACAACTTCCACAGCATCTACAGAAGGCGGGTACTGTAGGGAGTCACTTGTAAGGCTAATCTTTAATGAGGGTACCGCCTCAACTGCAGCCAAAGTATTTATACAAACCCTGGTTGGGTGGCTGGACAACTTCCACAGCATCCACAGAAGGCGGGTACTGTAGGGAGTCACTTGTAAGGCTAATCTTTAATGAGGGTACCGCCTCAACTGCAGCCAAAATATTTATACAAACCCTGGTTGGGTGGCTGGACAACTTCCACAGCATCCACAGAAGGCGGGTACTGTAGGGAGACACTTGTAAGGTCAATCTTGAATGAGGTCAATTTGCATTCTGAAGAGTATTTGGCATTGCTACAGAACCAAATAGTTCTTGCAATCAAACGCCTTCCCGATGATAACTTCGTACGCGTTCGGCTTCAACAAGATGAAGCCAATCCACATACTGGCGTAACTATTACTCAGTTTTTTGAGAATGTCTTTCCAAAAATAAAAATGGATTGGTAGAAAGGAAAGACTACATTGGGCCTGGAAGTTCTCCATATTTATTCCCTATACTAGTTGATTACTTCTTCTAAGGTTATTTGAAACAAACATTTTTCATAACAAAACCTCACAACTTGGAAAAGTTGAGGACCCATCTTGTCAGAGAATGTAAAAGCGTCCCTTCACCAACGTGATATCAGCGTTCTCACACAAGTTGGAATTGGCTATTCTCAGTAAATTGAAGGTAAACAATTTAAACATTTAATATAATAGTTTTGGTAAGTATTCTGAAGTAAAATAATTAAAAACGTACTGTACAGTAATTGTTTTGGTGATAAATTACGGTAAACCATGTTTAAAATGCTCAGGCCAAAGAGATTCACACAGGAATCGTTTAATGGTTCAGAAACTATTAGATTAGACTTTATGACTTTAAAAGGCCATTTATGTTAGCCAACTAGGATAAAAACTTTAAATTTACAAACAAAGTTGAACCAACAGAACTCTTTCAACGGCATTTGTTTCATCCTACATATTTAGTTTGGAATGTTGTAAGCTGTATTTTAGATACAAATAGTTCAAGTTTAAGTACTGAAACACTTGTTTTGGTTGATACGGTCTTGTTAGTAGATGAGTTGGCTATCATGTAACGTATTCCATAGGAACTAAATACAATGATACACTTGTGTTCTCTTGAATGGATCCATTGTATATGGTCTAACGCAACTTAGTTTAGCTAACCTAGCTTGGGTTGCCGAGACATAACCTATAAGTCTCGACGACGATGGTATTAATGTGGAACCTGTTAATAATATCACAAATGGAGTGTCAAGAACGATGAAGATTATCAATGGAGCCAGTCTCTTGTCGAATCTAGGGAACGTCCTCATGTAGTAACGTTTCAGAACTGTTAAAGTCATTCGGCGCTATCTTCCTACCACAACATTTAGTGGCCGCCTGTAAAATTCAAATCAGCAGAAAGAAACCTTTCGGTGAAGGACGTGTAAGAAGCCTCGTGGGCGGGACATTTAAGTCCGAGTTGGCACCCACCGGAGTATCGTCCCAGTGTTCTTTTACAAATCAGCTGTTAAATAATCCACCCTTTTCCCC